>RJWM01005054.1:77638-95739 GCA_004363535.1 Dasyprocta punctata | reverse complement strand
AAAAAAAAAAAAAAAAAAAAGAAGAAAGAAAGAAAAAGAAACACATAAAGCACACATGAGTAAACACAAAGGAAAAAGACAGGAATGCTACACACCAAAATAGTAATAGTATTTATCACTAGGTGGTAGGAGTACACAGAATTCATCCTCTATTCTCCTCCTTTTTTCTGTTCTGTATTAAGAATCAAACCAAGCTGGGCGTGGTGGCGCACCCCTTTAATCCCAGCACTGGGGAGGCTGAGGTAGGAGGAGCGTTGTGAATTTGAGGTCAGCTTGGGCTACAACACAAGCACAAGGCTGGCCTGAGCTACATAGTGTGACCCTGTCTCAAAAACCTAGGGCCAGGAATTTGGCTCAGTGGCTTAAGTGCCTGTCTAGCAGGTGTGAGGTTGTGAGTTCAATCCCTGGTACCACAAAAAAAAAAAAAAAAAAAGAATTAAACCAAGGGCCTTTGTACCGAGCTATAGTCCCAGTCTTTTTCTTTTTTTTTTTCAGACAGGGTCTCCCTAAATCCTCGAATCTCCCAGAATAATGGGATTACAGGAATGTACCATTGTGTCCAGTTCTCTTACTGTCTTGTTTATGGTTTTCTATCCTTTTTTTTTTTTTTTTTTTGGTACTGGGGATCGAACTCATGACCTCACCCTTGCCAGGCAGGTGCTTATGGTTTTCTATCTTTTCCACATATTCTTAAGTATAAATAACTAGATTATTTTCCTTTAAATTTAAAAGATCAGAGCTGGGGATATAGCTCAGCAGTATAGTGCCTGCCTGGCATGCGCCAGTTCCTGAGTTTGATTCCTGGTACCAAAACAAAAATTAATTAATTAATTAAATTAAACAATCAGGACAGGACCAGGGATTAGCTCAGCAGTGCAGCACCTGCCTGACAAGCATGAGGCCCTGAGTTCGATTCCCAGTCCCAAAAAAGAAAATAGAAAAAAAAAAAAAAAAAGGTTCAAAAAAGCCCCTAAAAACATTGTAAATAATAGAAAATAAAAGATCAGAAGAAGCTGGATACAGTGGCACACACCTTTAATCACAGCACTTGGGAGGCTGAGGCAGGAAGATCCTTGTGAGTTCGAGACCAGCCTGGACTACAAAGTGTGTTCAAAGCCAGCCTGAACTGCATAGTAAGACCCTGTCTCAAAAAACAGGTCTGAAGATTTAGCTCAGTGGTGTAAGTGCCTGTCTGGCAGGCGCAAGGTTGTGAGTTTGATCCCCGGCACCAAAAAAAAAAAAAAAAAAAAAAAAAAAAAAAAATCAGGAGAAAAAGTTTTAAATCAGGAAAGCCTAAGGTGGATGTGAGGGTGATCCGGCTGCAACATCTGTCACCCCACTGATCACTAGGTTGATTCAGCCGATATGGCTGGCTAGGCAGACGACCCCTTCCTCCCTCAATGCTCCATGTGTCCCTTTCGAAGCTGCACACTTGGTCAAAGAAGATGAGCACCTCTGATACAGGAGGAACGTTCCTCAGTCAAGGACATAAAAGTAGCTGTGCTCCCCTGCTACATGCTCCAAATGAATTCTCAAAGAAAGCCTGAGACATTTGCTAAAGTCAAAAAAGAATATAAAACAGAATACTGTTATTTATGGAAAAAAAAAAACCAGGGCAAGCACCATATGGGTACATGAAATGCATATGCAAGGAATATTTCTGAAAGGATTATGCAAGAGATGATGGACATGGCTGCCTTTGAGAAGCAGCTTTGGAGACTAAGGATGATGAGTATGAGTGACTACGACTATAGCACTTTTTGCATTCTGTGTTTTGTAATATACCATGTGCATGTGTTCCTCTTTTATTTTTTTTATTTTTATTTTTTTGTCTTTTTTGAGGCATGGTTTCACTATATGGTTCAGGCTGGCCTTGAACTCACTTTGTAGCCCAGATTGGCCTTGAACTCGCAGCTTCCTCCTGCCTCAGCCTCGTGAGTGCTGTGACTACAGGCACTGGCCACCATACCCAGCATCTTCCTTTTTAAATGCAATAAAATAACATGCTAATTTAGTCGGGTGTGTGACTCACACCTACAATCCCAGCATTCTGGGAGGCTGAAATAGAAGGATTAAATTCTAGCCGGGCGTGGTGGTGCATGCCTTTAATCCCAGCACTCGGGAGGCTGAGGTAGGCGGAGCGTTGTGAGTTCGAGGCCGGCTTGGGCTACAACGCGAGCGCAAAGCTGGCCTGAGCTACATAGTGCGACCCTGTCTCAAAAAACCAGGGCCAGGAGTTTGGCTCAGTGCCTTAAGCGCCTGCCCTGGCAGGCGCGAGGTTATGAGTTCAATCCCCGGTGCCGCAAAAAAAAAAAAAGAAGGATTAAATTTTAAGCCCAACCTGGGCAACTTAAATTACTTAGTAAGACTCTGTCTCAAAATAAAAAATGTTATAAAAGGCTGGTGATGTAGCTCAGAGTAAAGGCCCTTGGTCCAATGCCTAGTGCAACACACACACATACACAACATACACACAAATACAAAAAAAAAAAAAATTAACATGTTATTTTTAAAGTGAGAAGGAAAGCAGAGGCTCACTCCCAAGTCTTAAGCAGAAACTCACACAAAGGCAGAAGTGGCACTGGGGCTCGTCTGGACTGGCATGACATCAGCATAGGTCTCATCGAGAGAGAGCAGAACATTGGCGGCTTGTTGTCCTGACTCAGCAATAGCCAGCAACCGAGGAAGGTCCCGATAGGCATCTGGACCAGCCAAGAGATCCACCATTTTCTCCCTGTTCAGGATCTCCTCCTTCAGCCTCTCAGCCATGCAGCCTGGAAGGAAAGGAACAGGCACCAGTTTCCACATTCATCTGGTTTCAGGCTACTTCTCAGCATGCATTATCTCTACCCTGGATTAGAGATCAATGCACAGAAACGTTCCCAAGAGTTTAACGTTTCCAGCTTGCACACCACACCTAAGTTCTCAAATGCCTTTCAAGACATGAACCACATTTTTCTCTCAACTGAAAGTTACTAGCCAGGTGTGATGGCACATACCTGTAATCTCTGCAGTCAAGAGGCTGAGGTACAAGGATCTCATATTCAAGGCTTCCTAGGCTAGAGAGCAAGGTCAAGTCTAGCTGGACTATAAAGTGAGACCTTGTATCAAAAAAAAAAAAAGAACTATTCTTTTTTTGTTTTTGTTTTTGGTACCAGGGATTGAACTCACAACCTCGCGCTTGCCAGGCAGGCACTTACGCCACCGAGCTAAATCCCTGGCCCTAAAAAGAATTATTCTTGGGATCAGTGTGTTGGCATGAGCTACTTGAAAGGCAAAGGTATAAAGACCCTTTAAACCCGAAAGTTCAAGATGAGTCACGGCAACATAGTAAGAACACATTTCAAAAAATATAAATATTCCTAGATGTACACCCATGTTCAGTGTACAGCCATGTTTATACCAAGCAGCATCATTCACAGTAATCAAAAGGTAGAAATAATCCAAGCTCATCAATAAATGAATAAACAAACAAAATGCAGTGTATACACAAAATGGAGTACTATTCAGCCTTCCAAAAGAAGGACCTTTTTTTTTTTTTTGTCTTTTTGAGACAGGGTTTCACTATGCAGTTCAGGCTGGTCTTGAACTCACTTTGTAGCCCAAGCTAGCCTCAAATTCACAGTGATCCTCAATTCACAGTGATCCTCCTGCCTACAGGCATGTGCCACTACAACCAGCCAGGAAGGAAATTCCTGCACATGATCTAACACGTAGCATGTAAACCTTGAGGACATGATGCAAAGTAACGTAAGCCAGTCACAGAAAGATAAATACCATATAGCCAGGTATGATGCACCACCATGTTCAGCTCTTGGGTTACCCTTGAGATTTCTGAAATTTCTAAGAGATATGAGGTGTGATCAAAAAATAAGGTAAGAGCTGGGCGTGGTGGCGCACGCCTTTAATCCCAGCACTCGGGAGGCTGAGGTAGGCGGAGCGTTGTGAGTTCGAAGCTGGCTTGGGCTACAACGCGAGCGCAAGGCTGGCCTGAGCTACATAGTGCGACCCTGCCTCAAAAAACCAGGGCCGGGAGTTTGGCTCAATGCCTTAAGCGCCTGCCCTGGCAGGCGCGAGGTTGTGAGTTCAATCCCTGGTGCTGCAAAAAAAAAAAAAAAAAAAAAAAAAAGGTGGATAGCCGAATGTGGTGGTGCACACCTGTAATCCCAGCACTCGGGAGGCTGAGGTAGGAGGAGCATTGTGAGTTCGAGGCTGGCTTGGGCTACAACGTGAGCGCAAGCCCAGCCTGAGCTACATAATGCAACCCTGTCTCAAAAAACTAGTGCCGAGAGTTTGGCTCAGTGGCTTAAGCACCTGCCTGGCAGGTGCAAGCCTGTGAGTTCAATCCCCGGTGCCACAAAAACAAATAAATAAATAAGGTGGATAGGGCTGAGAATTTAGCTCAGTGGCATAAGCGCCTGCCCGCCAAGCGCAAGGTTGTGAGTTCGATCCCTGGTACTAAAAAAGAAAAAAAGAAAAAAATAAGGTGGATGTGTAAAAGCCTTGGAAAATTATAGTAAAAGATATATTGCTATTAATCCTCTTTAAAATATTCCTCCTATCTTTAGGGGGCCAGGAATATAGCTCAGTGGCATAGCACCTGCCTGGCAAGCCCGAGGTCCCTGGTACCATTAAAAAAAAAAAAAAAGAAAAAAAGCCAGCAATATGGCTCAGCAGCACAGTGCCTGCCTGGCAAGTATGAGGTCATGAGTTCACTCCCCAGTGCAAGAGTGCCTATGCTGTAAACTTATACTGCCCCTTTAGACTACAACACTCCACCCTATTCATCACTCTGCACCACCACTCTGAGCAACATCAGGCTCGAGGAACGACTAACTACTTTCTGAGCACCGGTTATTTCCGAGAACTACAAAAAGCCTTTTATGACCTTCAGCGCATTTAATCTCACAGCCTCTGATATTAAGTACAAAACTGCATGGGGTAGCCAGGCGTGGTGGTGTACACCACCTCAGAAGACTGAGGCAGGAGGATCACTGTGTTTGAGTGCAGCCTGGGCTACATAGTAAGTTCATGGCCAGCCTCCACTACGTAACAAGACCCTGACTCAAAAGAAAAAGCAAACAATAACAAAAAAAAGAAAAAACATAGCATAGGGTGTATCAAGGTTCTCCACATCCTAGAATCCTACCTCTAAAGGAAACTAGCACATAAAGCCACATGAAGCCCAAGTCACAAAACAGACAAAACCTGCAAATTACCGGATACCTAGAATCCCAATCCTCAAAGGTATCCGAGAGCGAAGCCTCTTTGTCTTTAGGGTTTTCAGCTGATGTAAACGGTTCCAGATGGTCTGCTCAGCCTTCTCCCTACAGAGATCAACACAGGCAAAACTGAGTCAAAAATAAACTACAGAGCAATTTAAGGAAATGAGACAATGGAGCCAGGAGTGGTGGCGCACGCCTTTAATCCCAGCACTCAGGAGGCTGATGCAGGTGGAGTGTTGTGAGTTCGAGGCCAGCTTGGGCTACAACTGGAGCACAAGGCCGGCCTGAGCTACATAGTGCGACCCTGCCTCAAAATAACTAGGGCCGGGAGTTTGGCTCAGTGGCTTAAGTGCCTGTCTGGCAGGCACAAAGTTGTGAATTTGATCCCCGGTGCTGCAAAAAAAAAAAAGAAAGAAAGAAAGAAAGAAAGAAAGAAAATGAGACAATGAAAAGGCAACAAAAACCGCTTTCAATTCTTTAAATGACATTTACCTTTAGACTTGGGGAAAGCAGGTAGGGGCCAATGAAAAACCACTTGCTATGATTCACTTTTCCTACAATACCCTTCCTGCACATCTCCAAATCCTGTCAACTCTGTATCAAAAACTCAAAAAGAACCTGCTTCAAAAGCCAAGTATGGTGGACACACCTATAATCCCAGCACTCAGGAGGCTGAGGTAGGAAGAACACCACAAGTTCCAGGGCAGCCTGGGCCCCAGTGAATTCAAGGCCAAATGAACTACAACCAAGGCCCTGTCTCAAAAAACAAAACAAAATAAAACAAAACAAATCTGCTTCAGAGGATTCAAGCCTAGCCTGAGGAAGCAATTTCGTGAGACTCTGTCTCAAAATTAAAAAACAAAAAAAATTTCTTTTAATCTTTGTAAAGCCTTCCACAACTGTCTGTTAGTTTTTCCTCCCTTCACATGCCCTTCCGTTTTTTTTTTTCCTTGTGGCACCGGGGATTGAACTCACAACCTTGCACCTGCCAAACAGGCACTTAAGCCACTGAGTCAAACTCCCGGCCCTGGTTTTTTGAGGCAGGGTCACACTATGTAGCTCAGGCCGGCCTAGCGCTCGAGTTGTAGCCCAAGATGGACTTGAACTCACAATGCTCCTCCTACCTCAGCCTCCTGAGTGCTGGGATTGAAGGTATGGGCCACCACGCCCAGCTTGCCCTTCCATTTTGACTACACTTTTCCCTTTACTGAGCATTTTGGCTTTTACTGGTTTTTTTGTTTGGTTTTTTTTTTTTTTTTTTTTTTTTTTTTTTTTTTTTTTTTTTTTTCTTTTTTTGGTACCGGGATTGAACTTGTGCTTGCCAGGAAGGCACTTGCATGGCTGAGCTAAACTCCCAGCCCCTACTGTTTATTTTTTAACCTAGTATTTTTTGTCAGATGTTAGATCTATTTCTATATCTTATTTCCTATGTCAGATCAAGCCCCTAAAGCCAGGCTCCATGGAAGGAGTTCACTTCCAAATCACCCAAGCTCAGTGTCATGCACGAAGGCCCTCAGAACAAAAAGCTGTATTAATTAGTCGATGGTATAGCCAGCTATGGAAACACTAACAATGATATGCTTTGTACACAGAAAAAAAAGATGATGTTATGACCTGCGTCGAGATGTCCCCCCAAAGCCTCATGTGGTCATAGGTGGGGCTTTTCAAAAGCGGCAGGATCTAGAGTTGGGATGCTGGGATTAAGGGTGTGTGACTATTTGGTTAGTCTGATTGGTCTAGTGCTGGGTAGAATTAAGGGTGTCCCATCCAGGGTGTGACTGCTACCCACCCTAAGGCAAACAGACTGGAAACAAGATAAAGGGGCAGAAAGAATCTGTCACTTCACTTCACCTGCTGCTTGTTGCTTTCTGCCTGCCCTGCTTTGCCAAGAACTGTTTCTCCTCTGTGATGCCCCATTGCCATGCTACCCTGCCTTGGAGCCAGCTGACCTCTATAATCTGTGAGCCAAAATAAACTTTTCCTCCTTTAACTTTGGGTGTGGGGTATTTTGTCTCAGCAACAAGAAAAGTAACCAAGACAGAGGGTATACAGTCACTTCTGATGAACCTCTGAATCAGTCAGCCAGCTATCTCCGTTCAGAACATTCTCCCCCAGGCACTGACTACATTCTCACTACATGATCACTGTATTATAAAGGTATGCCATCAGTAATGAGAAAACCTCAGGAAAACTTGGATGACTGGGATACTTTTGATTCCCACATCTATAAAATGGACTTCGTAAAAGCACCAAACTCATAAGGTTGCTGTGAGAGTTAAACTTGTTAATGCATATGCAGTATTCTCATGGAACCTCACACACAGTACCTGCTTAGCAGATGTCAACAGGATCAATCAAAAATATTACCACTGTGGAAAAATTGCAAGTGCTTCTGACATGGAGTCACTGACCATCTCTATTAGCAAGCCAGCCGGGGGTTTTAGCTCTCAGGTGATTATATAAGATAGGTTCACAGGACCGGGAGTTTGGCTCAGGGGCTTAAGTGCCTGTCTGGCAGGTGCAAGGTTGTGAGTTCAATCCCCGGTGCTGCAAAAACAAACAAACAAACAAAAAAAAATGATAGGTTCACTTCATGCTGGGTGCAGTGGTGACACCTGAAATCCCAGCACTCTTGAGAAACTGAGGCAGGGAGATGGCCAAATTCAAGTCCCGCCTGGGCAACTTAGTGACACAGCAATATCCTGACTCAAAATAAAAAAAATTTAAAATGACTTGGGATGTAACTCAGTATGAAGGCCCTAGGTTCAATCTCCAGTGGGGGGGAGGGGGAAAATATATTCACTCCCTAGGGAAAGAATAAATTCATACCTGATAGAACATGTAACAAGAAGAATCACATCCGCCTGAAGGGACAGTAAAGAAAAAAGAAAAATTATCATCTCTGAAATCACAGAATCACTACCTTGAGCAAACCCCTTTTCATAATTATTGTGGTAAAATACATGTAAAATTTATCATCCTAACTCTTTTTAAGTGTACAGTTCTGCAGCACTAAAAAGATTCACTGTCATGAACCAGCTACCTCCAAATTCTCTCATCTGCCCCAGCTACAACTCTGTACACGTTACACACCAACTCCCCATTTCCTGACACCAACTTTTAACTTAGGTCCTTGCCTAAAGGTAAGTCTCACAACAGAAGTCTCAAAGACAGCTGGAAGGAAAGTACACCAAGTCAGTCCCATGGTACACCCTTCACTCAAGGGAACTCTGTCAGCAGCCTGTGCCTGTCCCCAAACCTATACCTAGGAACTGGCAAAATGCGCAGTCTACCCAGGCCCACAAGAACAGAGAAACAGGAAACAAGTATAATGTACCTCTTGATCCGGGCGTGGTGGCGCACGCCTTTAATCCCAGCACTTGGGAGGCTGAGGTAGGAGGAGCGTTATGAGTTCAAGCCCATCTTGGACTACAACGTGAGCACAAGGCCGGCCTGAGCTACATAGTGTGACCCTGCCTCAAAAAATCAGGGCTGGGAGTTTGGCTCAGTGGCTTAAGCACCTGCCCTGGCAGGCGTGAGGCTGTGAATTCAATCCCCGGTGCCACAAAAAAAAAAATAATAATAATAAATAAATAAATAAAAATAATGTACCTCTTGGAGGTTGCTGGTCCGAAGGTAGCCACTCTTTTGCAAGATGGACCAGGCTATCTCTGTGTCATTCACATTCATCTGGCAGCCATAGGTCTCAAGGTAGACTGCAATGAAAGACAGATTCCAGGGTAGACACGCCACACCACAAGTCTCAAAAGCTCTCCTATTCCAAAGTCCCCAAAACACCTGAGGCAACTGGTTATACACTAAGTCCCTTGTTGCTTCAACCCTAAAACACCATCACTGCCAAGTATACCCCAAATTAATGGCAGTCTTTCAGAACAAAAGACAGACTGCATTATATAAACATACTAATAATAAGCCATGTGATTAAAAATATGGGACAAAACATGTCCTGAAAAGCAAGGAAATACAGTTGTTTTTTTTTTTTTTTTGCGGTACTGGGGATTGAACTCACAACCTCGCGCCTGCCAGGGCAGGCGCTTAAGCCACTGAGCCAAACTCCCAGCCCTGGTTTTTTTGAGGCAGGGTCGCACTGTGTAGCTCAGGCCGGCCTCGAACTCACAACACTCCTCCTACCTCAGCCTCCCTCCCGACTGCTGGGATTAAAGGCGTGCGCCACCACGCCCGGCAAGGAAATACAGTTTTAAAAACAAAAAAGGAGTCACATATGGTACTACATGCCTATAATCTCAGGGCTCTGGGAGACTGGAGGAAGATTGCAACTTTGAGCCCAGCCTGGGCAACTGAGAGACTGAGTAGTGAGACCTTGTTTCAAAATAAAAAAATCAAACAGGGCTTAGAATATATCTTAGCGTGAAGGCCTTGAGTTCAGTCTCTAGTAATGGAAGAGAAAATAAAAAGGACTATGGATACTATTTATCCACTAGGGGGAAAAATAAATTTAAATTCATATGTTTAAATCCTTCTTTTCAGCCAGGCATGGCGGTGCATGTCTGTAATCTCAGCACTCTGGAGGCTGAGGCAAGAGGATTGCTGTGAGTTTGAGGACAACCTGGGCTACAAAATGAGTTCAAGGCCACCCTGAACTACATAGTGAAACCCTGTCTCAAAAGAAAAAAGGAAAAAAAAAAAAAAAAAAAAAAAAAAAAAAAAAAAAAAAAAAAAAAAAAAAATATATATATATATATATATATATGGATGGCTTTCTTTGGCCCACTTTCCTTGCCTAAAAAAATGAAAACATCATAACTAGGTCTGGTGGTACATGCCTGTTATCTCAACATTCTAAGGGGCTGAGGCAAGAAGACTGTAAGTTTGAGCCCAGCAACTTAGTGAGACCCTGTCTCAAAAATAAAACATAGCAGCCAGGCGTGGTGGCGCACGCCTGTAATCCCAGCACTCGGGAGGCTGAAGCAGGAGGATCATTGTAAGTTTGAGACCACCCTGGGCTACAAAGTGAGTTCAAGGCCAGCCTGAACTGCATAGTGAGACCCTGTCTCAAAAAATAGGGTTGGGGCCGGGCGTGGTGGCGCATGCCTTTAATCCCAGCACTCGGGAAGCTGAGGTAGGTGGAGCGTTGTGAGTTCGAGGCCGGCTTGGGCTACAACGCAAGCGCAAGGCCGGCCTGAGCTACGCAGTGCGACCCTGCCTCAAAAATCCAGGGCTGGGAGTTTGGCTCAGTGCCTTAAGCACTGTCCTGGCAGGCGCGAGGTTGTGAGTTCAACCCCCAGTGCCGCAAAAAAAAAAAAAAAAAAAAAAAAAAAAAAAATAGGGTTGGGGACTTAGCTCAGTGGCCTAAGCACCTGTCTGGTAGGCGCAAGGTTGTGAGTTCAATCCCCAGTACCAAAAAAAAAAAAAAACACACACACACACAAAAATCTAATATCCAACCAAAGGAAAACAGTTGAAAAAGCATTATGGGATACATGGTATGCATTATAGTACAGTATGATATTCTGTACCAATTTTTTAAAATTCAGTTACTAAGTCAGGTGTGATAGCACAAAACTGCAATTTCAGCACTCAGAAGGCTGAAGCAGGAAGATTGCCAGGAATTCAATGTCAGTCTGGGCTACATAATGAGTTATAGGTCAGCCTATATGGCAAGGTTCTGCCTCAAAAAAAACTTTAATTACCAAGACCATAGTGCCTGAAAAATATTAAATGAAAATAACAACATACAAATAATTTGCACCATATGATCACAACCAAATCTTTCTCTTTTTTTTTCTTGGTAATACTCATGATCGAACCCAGGGCCTTGTGCATAGGCAAGTACTCTCCCAATACACACACAAAAAAAAAACTTTAAGAATTATGAAGAGGGGGCCAGAGGATATAGCTCAGTGGCACAGCACCTGCCTGGCAAAGGCAAGGTCCTGAAAGTTCAATTTCCAGTACCCACCAATGACGACAACAACGAAAAAAGAATTATGAAGGGAAATTTTTTTAGAAACAGGAAAGAAGAAAAGGTCTGGTTGTTCTTTAATGTCTCCTCAAAGTTTCTTAAGTTATTTAAACTGATTACATAGTGTTCCTAAGAAAGCCTCTTCTGAGGTATAAATAATAAATTTCTGCAGCAACAATTATGAAAGCAGCGTTAAATCTTAAGACAATCTAAAAATTAGAACAAAAATTACATTTTAGCCAGACATGGTGGTGCACACCTGTGATTCTAGCACTTGGGAGGCCAAGGCAGGAGGATTGCCATGAATTCAAGGTAAGCCTGGACTACACGGTAAATTACAGGCCAGCCTAGACCACACAGTTAGACTGTGTCTCAAAAAGCTTAAAAAAAATTTTTTGGAGCCAGGCATGGTAGTGCACGCCTTTAATCCCAGCACTTGGGAGGCTGAGGTAGGAGGAACGTTGTGAGTTCGAGGCCGTCTTGGGCTACAATATGAGCTCAAAGCCAGGCTGAGCTACATAGTGCAACCCCGCCTCAAAAAAACTAGGGCTGGGAGTTTGGCTCAGTGGCTTAAGCGCCTTTCTGGCAGGCGTGAAGTTGTGAGTTCAATCCCCAGTGCAGCAAAAAAAAGAAAAAAAAAAAGCTTAAAAAAAATTTTTTTTTTAATAATTACAAGGTTTTGGGTTTGAGGTTTTGGTGTTTTTGTTTGTTTGGGGTATCTTGGTTACTTTTCTCTTGTTGCTGAGACAAAACACCTGATGCCCAAAATGAAGGAAGGAAAGGTTTATTTAGCTCACAGTTTGTGGAAGTTTCAGTCCATAATCAGCTGGCTCCAGCATGGCACAGGGACCGCCATTCAGGGCAGTGACAGGTACCAAAGGGAACAGGAGCAAAAAGGGCAAAAGGGAAAAGTATGCCTCCTTCTCTCCTTTATATTGTATGTTGGCTACCAGACCCTGGATGGGTGCAGCACTCACTGCCAATCCCAGAACTGGACAATGAACTAATCACAAACACTAGACTCAGCTGCCTTCGAAACATCCCCTGCCACCACCATGACCACATGAGACTTTGGAGGATTTTTTGGCTTGAGACAGGGTCTCAATATGTAGTGCAGGCTGCCTTGAACTCTCTATGTAGCCCAGGTTGGCCTCAGTGATTCTCATGACTCAGCCTCCTGAGTGCTGGGATTACAGGTGTGCACCACCAAGTCCAGAAAGGTTTTTGAAAGTAAAACAACCAAAGAGAAGACTCCTAGGAATTCTACCCCAACTCCTGTGTGCCAACACTATGAAATTTCTTTTTTTCTGCAGTGCTAGAAATTGAACCTAGAATCATACATGCTAGGCAAGCATTCTACCACTGAGCTACACCCTAAGCCCAGCCCCATGGGTTTCTTTCCACTAATGTTAACTGTAGAAATTGATGATTCCATAACTAAGAAACTTTCGCACTCTGTTGACTTTCTAAAACCAGGTCTGCAATAAGACAACAGTCAAACAATCAGGCAATAGGTGTTGGAAAGGAGCAATGCAGGAAGCCTACAGGAAGAAGAAAACTAAAACTAACCTTTTCTCTGTCTTCCTAGAAGTTCTTCCTCTGTCAGATAGGGAGGTGGATCCTCCACTTCTGGAGAAGATGGCTTTTCTTGAGGAGCTGAGGCACTTCTTAGAAAATGCTGAAAAGTCGGTCCAGTGGCTAGCCGGGAGCTGAAATCCTTCTGAACTCCATTCTCCTGCCTCTCTCGACTGGGATTTGCAGTGCTGGGAAGGCTACTATGGGCCCTGCATGTCCTGAGCAGCAGCCAGGACACAGCAGCCAACGGCCCCCACCTTAGAGACCTCTGCACTTGGAGGACACGTTGTAAAGAATGCATGGCACTGAACTGCCCAAAGTCTGCAAAAGAATGACAGACAGACATCACAGATATTTATAAACACTACATACAGTTACCGCTCTGAGCACTTTAAAGTCATTAACTCAGCGGGGTGTGGTGGCGCACGCCTTTAATTCCAGCACTCAGGAGGCTGATGTAGGAGGAGCATTGTGAGTTCGAGGCATGCTTGGGCTACAATGTGAGCGCAAGGCTGGCCTGAGCTACATAGTGTGACCCTGCCTCAAAAAACTAGGGCCAGGAGTTTAGCTCAGTGGCATAAGCGCCTGTCTGGCAGGCGTGAAGCCTGTAAGTTCGATCCCCGGTGCCACAAAAAAAATAAATAAATAAAACAATAAAGTCATTAACTCATTTACTCCTCACAAAAGTCCATGAAGAAGGTATTCTCCCCCACCCTCCACCCCAGCACTGAGGACCGAACCCAGGGCCTTTACAATGAGTTACATTCTCAGTCTCCACTCCGCCCCATTTTTTGGTTTGAAACAGGATCTCACTAAATTGTTAAGTTTCCCACATTGGGCTCAAATTTGTGATCCTCCAGCCTCAATTTCCCAGAGTGCTGGAATTATAGATAGGCATAAGAAAATAACTTTAATATTATCTTTTATTCTGTTGTTGTTGTTCTGAGACAGAGCTGGCCTATCTGGCCTGCGTAGTCTAGGCTGGTCCTGGACTCACTAATGTAGCTCAGGCTGACATCGAACTTGCTGTGATCCTCCTGTCTGAGCCTCCCCAGTGTTAGGATGACAGTCATGTGCCACCATGCCTGGCATCCTTAGTACTACCTGAAGCCAGGCACAGTGGTATGCACAGTAGTACTAGCTACTCAGGAGACTGAGATAGGAGGATCAGTTGAGCCCAGGAGTTTGAGGCCAGTCTGGGAAACACAGTAATGCCCAGCCTCCTTTAATAAAAAAAAAAAAAAAAAAACAGGTGTGGTGTATGTCTGTAATCCCAGCAACTCAGGAGGCTTAGGCAGGCGGATCACTGCAAGTTCAAGAGCAGCCTGAACTACACAAGGTGACTCTGCCTCAGGAAAAGAGAAAGCAGAAACACTTTGCATAGCACAGTACAGGAGTCCCTATACAGTCTCCAATTAATTCGGGCAGTTGCCAATGACCATGGAACAGACCGTACATTTTATTGAGTGGTTACAATGACCTAGGTGTGGTGCAAAGCCCTTTCCATGATTACTGCATTTAACCCTCACAGCCGTTTCGCGACGCAACTCAACTTCTACTATCATTCCCACTTCACAGATGACGAAGCCAGAGCTCAGAGGGAGAGATGACTTGCCCAAGGTTACATAGGAGTAGGCTGCGAGGATGAGCTACTAACCCCGACAGTCTGACCCCAGGTCTTGAGCCACAGTAACAGCTTCCTGCTTTAGCCTGGCGCATTTTCACGGCCCGGTATGCTCTTCTGCCCCGGGTCACAGACAGGCCAACCCCGCCCCCCGTGCCACTCACCACAAGGGAGGGCGCCAGCGTCCTGCCGCAGAAGCTTTGCACCCTTACCCTCGATCCCGCTCAGGAGTCAGTCGCAGAGTACTCACGACTTCCGGCCGAGACGTCCCACCGGAAGTGCTTCATTTATGTGGTCCGGGTGAACTCGGCCTCCTAGTTTTGAAAAGGCCGGCTAGCAGCGCTGGTGCCTACTGGCCAGCAGGAGGCAACTGAGCGCTTGAAAAGTGGTGAGTGCGAAATAAATGTGCTCTGAATGTAAACTACACACTGGCTGTCGAAGAAAAAAATGTAAAATATCTTATAAATAGTTTTCATATTGATTACGCGTCAAATAATAGTTGAGATTTATTGGCTCAGATTAATGTATTATTTGAATTAATGTGTCTTTTCTAGTAAGGCCACCACGGCATTTTAAATCACATACACAGCTCGATGTTTTTGTTTTGTTTTGCACTACTGGGGACTGAACCCGTAGGCTGGTCTCTTTCTTTGTTTTTTGTCCTGAGGGTCTTGCTGAGTACTTCAGACTGGCCTTGAACTCACTATGTAGCTCAGGCTGGCCTCGAACTCACTATGTAGCTCAGGCTGGCCTCGAACTCATGTAATTCTCCTGCCTCAGCCTCCCAAGTACAGGCATTACAGGCCTAGCCACGAGGCCCTGCTCCTAATTTTGTTCTGAGACAGGGTCACAGTAAATTGTCCAGGCTGGCTTCTTGGATCCCTCCTGCCTCAACCATCCTATATACTAGGATTTGAGGCTTGTGCCACTGTGCCCTGCTTTGGTTTTTGTTTTTGTTTTTGCTTGTTTGTTTTGTTTGCTTGTTTGTTTGACTTTTGGTCTTTTTGAGACAGGTTCTTGCTATACAGTTCAGGCTGGCCTTGAGCTCACTCTGTAGCCCCGGGGTGGGGGGGGCCTCAAATTTGTAACGATCCTCCTGCCTCAGCCTCCCGAGTGCTGGGATTACAGGCATGGGCCACCACACCTGGACCCTCGCCAGACACTAAATCTAATGCCTTTGGGTCAGCTCAACAGTTCAGTGCCTGCCTAGCAACCTCAAGGCCTTGACTTCAGTTCCTGGTACCAAAAAAAAGGGAAAAGAAGTCGGGCGTGGTGGTGCATGCATGTAATCCCAGAACTCAGGAGGCTGAGGCAGGAGGATCCTTGTGAGTTCAAGACCTGCCTGGGCTATAAAATGAGTTCAAGGCTGGCTTGAGCTGCATAATGAGACTCTGCCTCAAAAAATAGGACTGGGAATTTAGTTCAGTGGCGTAAGTGCCAGCCTAGCAGGCACAAAGTTGTGAGTTCAATCCCTGGTACAAAAAAAAAAAAAAAAAAAAGAAAAAAGAAATCTAACAGCTTCATGATTTTAGACTTCCTGGTCTCTAAAACTGAGAAATAAATTATTGTTGTTTGTAGGCCACTTAGTTTATTTCTCTGCATTTTGTTTGGTAAGCATATGCTCTACTCCTAAGGTTCAACCCTAGTCCTTTTTCTTTTTATTTTATTTTATTTAGACAAGGTCTCACTGTATTACCCAGGCCCAAACTCTTAGGTTCAAGTGAACCTCCTGCCTTGCCCAACTGGGGAGCTGGGACTACAGGTATGTGCTTCCATGCCCAGCAGTTTATGGCATTTTTGTTGTAAAGCCTAAACAGGCAAATAGATACAGATACAAATACATAATTTCAGCCGGGCATGGTGGCACATGCCTTTAATGCCAGCACTCGGGAGGCTGAGGTAGGAGGAGCGTTGTGAGTTCAAGGCCAGCTTGGGCTACAACGTGAGCACAAGGCCGGCCTGAGCTACACAGTGCGACCCTGCCTCAAAAAACCAGGGCTGGGAGTTTGGCTTAGTGACTTAAGCACCTAAGCACCTGTCTGACAGGCGCGAGGTTGTGAGTTCAATCCCTGGTGCCGCCAAAAAAAAAAAAAAAAAAAAAAAAAAAAAAAAAAAAAAAAAAAAAAAAAAAAAAAGCATAATTTCCTATTGCTTCTGTTTCTCTGGAGACTCCTAGTACACACACATACCCCTCAGAATTATTCTCAAGGGAGGAAGGAGCTGGGGTGGTTATACACCAACAACCATTGGCTGAAGGATGCTCTTAGCTGTTTGAATGCCTCAGCAATCCACACCACCTGTGTGGGGAGACTGGCAGTTGGTAGATGCCCTCTGACAAGAGATGCAGAGCTGATCCAGCACTCTAAACTAGCAAGGCACTGACCGAGGGCCCTGACAGCCTTTTTTCCAAGCAATCTCTAAGTCCTCATTAAAACCACATATGATGATTAGCTCATTTTACAGCTAAGAAAACATGAGCCAGGCATGGGGCACATGCCTGTAATTCCAACATTCAGGAGGCTGGGACAGAAGGATCACCATGAGTTCAAGGCCAGCCTGGGATACATAGTGAGTTCAAGACCAGCCTGAACTACATAGTGAGACCCTATCTCAAAAAAAAAAAAAACACACACACACACACACACACGCACACAAAAGGTAGTCAATGTAGTCAATGCTGAGGCTCACACCACTAGTGCATGGCAGAACAGGGATCCGCCCACAGGCCAGTCTTGCTATTGACATTCAACATCAGGTTGCTGGGCTTCCTTCTCGGCTCTGCTGCTTACAGGGGGTAACCATGGACAACTAGTCACTGCTGACTCATGTCTTTGCCTATCAAGTGACTGTGAGGCAAGTACACTGCATGGAGGTGGGAAGAGATCAGGGAAACAAATGAGGAAAGGATTTGGGGGCTGTGCAGTTATCCAGAAAGATTGTGGGTTCCTGGACCAGTGTAATGTCTTATGCAGTAAAGATGATAAAAATAAACCCATTGGTGGGAGGCTGAAGCAAGACGATTGCAAATTCAAACCCAACCTGGGGCTGGGCATGGTGATACACGCTTATGATTTCAGCACTTGGGAGCCTGAGGCAAGATCACCATGAGTTGGAGACCAGCTTGGGCAAAGGGTCTGGGTTTGATCCCCAATACCACAAAAAACAAAAAGGAAAGAAAGGAAAAACAAACCTCTTGGATTCCAGGAGCTGCATGTTCTATCCTACCTGAGGACCTTTCACTTGGCCCCTCTACCTGGAGTGCTCTTCCCTTCCACCTGACTCCTGCTAGTCATCGAAAGGTCGAATTGGTATTGAGCAGGTATTCACACCTCCCACTCCCACCTCAGTGGAGTGTGTCTTCCTTTCCCACTGACGTCAGGCCAGTAATGTGTATGTGCCTGTGTGATTGACTCTCCTTTGCACTCCAGTGACCTGTGCCATAGTAAGATCCAGTCAATACCCTTCATCCTGGGTTCAGAATGGAGCACAGAATGGACCTAAGCCTGAAGCAAAACCACCCAACCTGACCCGTTTTATGCTTGCTCGTCAAACTACAGATAGGTGGAGCCTACGGGTATGAAAATAAGTGCTATTTGCTGTAGCCACTGAGACTGGAGCTGTTTTCTTCCACAGCATCGTTGCAAGAGTAGCTGAGTAAAGCCTGCTCCTTCAGGTGGACACCTGCTTCAGTGCATCCTCCTGAGAAACCTCCCTAACCCCCCCCCCCCCCCCC
>RJWM01005054.1:55416-77538 GCA_004363535.1 Dasyprocta punctata | reverse complement strand
TAGACGGGTTGATGGGTAAGCAAGACCGAAATGTTGCTGGGTCCTAGAACCAGCTCTGGTTCTAGCTTGTCACATGACCATATGTGCTGGTTTCCTCATGTGAAACTCAGAACTATTTAATGCCCGGCATGGTGGCACATGCCTGTAATTCCAGCACTCAGGAGGCTGAGACAAGAAGATTGTTCTGAGTTCGAGATCAGCCTGGGCTACAAGGTGAGTTCAAGGTCATCTTGAACTGCATAGCGAGACCCTGTCTCAAAAAATAGGGTAGGGGATTTAGCTCAGTGGCCTAAGCACAGGCCTGGCAGGTGCGAGGCTATGAGTTCGATCCGAGGTACAAAAAAAAAAAAAAGAACAACATAGTATACCTCAAGAGTCATGAGCTTCATGTGGCTGTTGAACACTTGATATGCAGCTAGTGTGAATGAGCTATTACATTTTAATTTTAATTTAAAACATGATACACAAATTACTGGAACTTTAGAATATTCAGAACATCATATGTGAATCTACTTTGTTCAACTGTAAATGTTATAAGGTACAAATGCAAATCAAGTAATCCCATTGAAATTTTGGCATCTGAATAGAGTTATGCTATATACTTAAAACACACACTGGAGGCCAGGGATATAGCTTAGTGGCACAGCAGCTGCCTGGCAAGTTCAAGATCCTGAGTTTGATTCCTGGTACCAAAAAACCATTAAATATACACTGGATTTCAAACAGTATAGTACAAAAGAAGAAATATTTAACATTTTATTAGTGTTTTGCTTTGTTTTGTTGAGACAGAGTCTATGTAGTTCAAGCTGGTCTTGAACTCACTGTGTAGCCCAAACTGGCCTCAAACTTGAAGTGATTCTCCTGCTTCAGCCTCTCGAGTGCTGGGATTATAGGTGTGCATCACCATGCCCAGCTTTTTTTTTTTTTTTTTTTTTTTTTTGCGGCACCGGGGATCAAACTTACAGCCTCACGCCTACCAGGCAGGTGCTTAAGCCGCTGAGCCAAACCCCCAGCTCCAGTTTTTTTGAGGCAGGGTCACACTATGTAGCTAAGGCCGGCCTTGCGCTCCCGTTGTAGCCCAGCTCGCATTGTAGCCCAAGCCGGGCTTGAACTCACAATGCTCCACCTACCTCAGCCTCCCGAGTGCTGGGATTAAAGGCGTGTGCCACCACACCCGGCTTGTGCCCAGTTTATTGATGAATTTTTGGTTTGTTTTTTTTTTTTTTTTGAAACAGGGTCTCATAGTTCAGGCTGGTCTTGAACTCGCTTAAGTAGCCCAACCTGGCCTCAAACTGGTGGTAATCTTCCTGCTTCCGCCTCCCAAGTGCTGTGGTTACAGGTATGTGTCACCATGCCCGGCCTAAAAAAAATTATTAAAATATTTTCCATAATTTTTTAAAACTTTTTAAATGTGGCTACTAGGAAACTTTAAATTACAAATGTGTGTAATCCCAGAACTCAGGAGACTGAGGCAGGAGGATCACTTCAAGTTTGAGATCAGGCTACATAGTGAGTTCAAGGCCAACCTGAACTGCATAGCAAGATCTTGTCTCAAAAAAAAAAAATTGTAGATGTAGCTCACATTTATATTTCCATTGCATAGTAGTGAACAAGAGTTTTGAAGTCAGACAGGCTGGATTTGAATCCCATTCCAGATACTTCATAGCTGTGTGACTTTAGACAAGTTACCCTCCTCCTCTGATCTCCAGGTTCCAGTGAAATGGAGCCCACTCTGTAGTCATGTGGTAAGGATGGCATAAGGTAATGTACCCAGTACCTAGCACAGAGCCTGGTGGACGGCAAATGCTCTCTAAATGTTACCCATCATTACTGTTGTCACTGATTTTCTGGACAACACAAGCAGAGTTAGAACCACACCACAGTCAAGTCCAGCCAGCACATTACATCACATTCCCCTGAACTCTCTTCTGCAGGAAAGGGGCCTGGGGCTCTCTAAGGTGGTTCTGAAGCAGGTCCATAAATTCTTTGAGAGAGCAGAGAGCAGAGTGAGAGCTGCCTGCGTCTTTATCGTGTAATCCTTATATAGCCCCATCCCTGAGAAATAATGCAGTTTATAACAGTGTTTGATTCAAGGCAATTCTTTCCTCTGTGATTGCTGAATTTCAGGACCAAGTCTCCAGAATGGAACTCAACTACTAAAACAACCATATTTCAAAGTGCTTGCTATCCAGAAAATGGAGCACTGTTATGGCTGCCCTCCCAGAACATGTAACCATGGAGAAAGGAACATCCCAGCCCTATGGTGGAGACTACTCCTATCCTGCCCTCCAGTGTGAGCATTCTTGAGGATGACCCTGGAGGAAAGCCCAGCACTGCAAGTACTGAGATCCACGTGAGCTACAAAACCCACAACATGGGGATGACTAAAGAAGTCAACACAGGAGGCTTGCATTCTGGCGACATGACAGGACTTTCCACAAACTCCTGAGAATATGTTTGTTGCTATGATGGTCATCATAGCCTGTACACTGTTTCAACTGATGCAGTTACAAAGAGTGGGATATGGCTGGGCGTGGTGGCACATGCCTTTAATCCCAGCACTTGGGAGGCTGAGGCAGGAGGATCATTGTGAGTTTGAGACCAGCCTGGGCTACAAAGTGAGTTCAAAGCCAGCCTGAACTGCATAGTGAGACCCTATCTCAAAAAATAAGGCCAGGGATTTAGCTCAGTGGCCTAAGCACCTGCCTGGGAGGTGCGAGGTTGTGAGTTTGATCCCTGGTATCAAAAAAAAAAAAAAAAAAACGGGGTGGGGGATATGTTAGAGACCACAAATTCACAATGGCTAGTTTTACATTCTTCCCTCAGGAATGAACAGAGGCGTGGGATTTTTAGTATCACTCTTTTTCAGATTTCCCGTTATCTCATCAGGGATGGACCAACTTCTCCCACTGACTAAGACTAAGATTAAGACTACTAAGACCAAAGACAATACAGGGCAGGATCCCTCTTAGCATAAGACAACTTCTGCTCCCTAAATCATTGATAATCCCCTCAATGAATAAATGCCAAAGTTCTGATAAAAAAAAAAATTCTTTGACATTGCTTCCTCCAAGAGTTAGAGACTAATTCCCCTTTCCTGGACTTAAGACTCACTTCAAAGGAATAGAACAAAGCAGAAATGACAGTCTATGACAGTGATGGTGAACCTTTTAGAGCTTTCAGTCATAACAAAACAAACACCTGCTATAGCATGCACACTGTAGACTCAGCACCGCTGGTCTGTGACATACCAAGAGGCTCATTAGAGGCTCTGTGGCTTTCTTTTTGCTCTTTCTCCTTAGTTATGCACTCTGGGGCAGCTCAAGTAGTTCTCTAGTGTGACCCATGCAGTGAGGCAGTGAGACATCTGCCCACAGACGCTGTAGCCTGGCTTTTTTGTTTTTGGTTTTTTTTTTTTTCTTCTGGTTTAAGACAAGTCTTGTTATGTAGCTCAGGCTGGTCTCGAACTCAGTGATCCTCCCGCCTCAGCCTCCTGAAGCCTGGGATTACAGGCGCATGCCACCCTGCCCAGCAGACACTTTGACTCTAACCTCATGAAAGACCTTGAGACAAGAATGACCCAGTTTAAAATAAATAAATAAATAAATAAATAAAAAAGAATGACCCAGTTTAGCCCTTTGCCCTTCTCAAATGTCTGGCCCGCAAAACCTAAGAAATAAAAGTTTATGGTTTTAAACTGCTAAATTTTAGGGTAATTTACATTATAATAGATAAACAATATGCTGCCTTTTTTTTTTTTTTTTTTGAGACAGGGTCTCATATGTAGTTCAGGCTTGCTTTGAATTCACTATGTACCCCAGGCTAGCCTCGAACTCATAGCCATCTTCCTGCCTCAGCCTCTCAAGTGGTGGGATCACAGGTGTCTTTCGAGCCCAGTTAAAAGTCTGTTTTCCAGGCAGAGGCTCTCAATCCTTGGTCTAGTTCACCTTGAGACTGCAGGGGCCACCACAGGGTCCCAAGGCCAAGACACAAACCACAGACACTGGCCAATCTGCCTGTGTGCTCGCAGGCTGTTTATTACCCAAGAGCAAGGTGAAGAGAGAGGGGACAAAGAGAAGAACCGTGGTGCCCCAAGGTGGTGGGCAGAGGGGAAAGTGAGCGGAAAGGCTCCTCTTCTTTCCCTTGCTGCTGACCCAGGAGACTCCAGCTTCAGATGGGGCCTCTGGAGGGGGGTGGCTTAGGGGCCTCCAGAAGGCCTGGAAGCTCAGCAGTGGTCTGGGGTCAGAACCCCCACACAGGCAGGTCCCAGGCTTGGAATGGCTTCTGTGTACACAAAATATCTCTCTGCAAAAGGCACTGATGGAGGAGGGCAGCAGGAAGACTGCCCCTCACAGGCAGGGTCCACTGTGTCCTGGGTCCCGGGTCCTGGTCCCCAAGACCAACTCAGACTCCCTCAGGGGCTGGGTCTCTGAGGCCCTTGCTCCTCTTCTCTCCTTTCCCTCAGCCCAGTGGTAAGCAGGCAGTCGGCAGAGGGCCAGGTCAGGCCATGTGATGGACATCCCCTCTTTCTGGATAGTGCATGTGGTGACTTCTAAGCCAAGAGCCCCAGGCGAGTGACTTTGGCCGAGAGGAAGGAGTGGATGATGAAGACCATGGTTTTGGGACACGAGTGCAGGTCCAGCTGCTGCAGGGTGGATGGAGAGAAAGGTCACAGTCCCTCTCCCCACCTGGCCTCCAGGACAACACACATACACCACACCCAGGGTACAAAGGTGCACCTCCACTTACAATCTCGCCTTCAGCACCCCCAAAGTCCAGGAAAAGGAGACTGGCACCATCATCTGAGGACATCTGCAGCTTCTCAAAGGGCTGTCGAAGCAGCACAGCTCGAGCTGCACCTGGCTCGGCTGCCCACAGTGTGAAGCCCTTGTCTATGTGCACGGAGAGGCTGCAGGGACGTCCGTTCCACGTGCAGGCTGCGGGGAGGGATGTGGACCCCTCAGAGGCCACGAGCCCCACCTCCAGACCCCACCAGTAGCTCTCCTGTGGGCCTGGAATACCCCCACAAGTGGGAGGCCCACTGTCTGTCATGACACCTGGGCACCCACCCTTCAACTACCCCTACACCCAAAAATTCAGAAAGACAGCTCCTCAGAGAACCTGCATCTATTTCTAGTCTACTTCCAGCAGCACCATAACTAGAAAGGGTAAGTAAAAACTCTGCCATGGACAGGAAGCCCATCCCCCACAAAGGTGTCAGCAAACCTACTAAGCAGGGCCCTCAGAGACCTTAGAGGTCTACAGCAATTGCTGCTTAAAATTTAAATTTCATGTGAACAGTGAATAATTTAGGCATATTTATACAAAAAAAAAGTATTCATTGTTTATGAGATTCAGATTTATCTGGGTGTCCTGTGTTTCATCTGGAGCCCAATCCCAGGGAATGCCACTTCTCACATTGTCACCAGCAGAATCGAAAGACTAAGGCAAGAAAGACCCCAAGGGAAACACTTAGGACCTGCAGTGCCACTTGTAATCCAAAACAGAAGGCCCTGCAGAGCCCAAACCCACTGTCTAGTCCCCTCCACAGCACCCTATGGAAAGAAACTTGCACGCTCCTGTGGATAAGAGGCTCATTATGAGAGGCACCCCCAAATCCACCCAGAGTACCTGTGGACACCTCTTGCACACCCTCAGCGGCCCGGTGACAGCCATCCACCAGCTGCCGGGTCCAGGCAGCCAGCTCCTGTGGTGACTCCACGCTGAACAGGTGAGTGTCCACACCATGGCGCGTGCCCGTGCGCAGGGCAAAAGAGAGCTCTGTGTCATAGGGCACCGAGCCCTTGGAGGGGCCTGAGTGTACCAGCCTGGGTGGGGCAGAGGGCTAGGCATGAGGTCTTGCTCAGGGGTGGAAACAATTCTGGGCAAGGGGGCAGTATCCCGAGAATCCTTTATCACCTCGTGGGGGGCAGCACTTGCAGATGAGCACAAACTGACACAACTGGAGACATCTCCCGCCACCCTCCCCCAGCTCCAGCCGAAGCAGTGTCTTCGCCACAACATACACATCCCTTTGCACATGCTTTTCCTTCTGCTTAGGCACTCTTCCTGATTATCTACACAGTTTACTCCCTTCCTTCCCTCTGATCTTAATCAAATGTCACCTCCTCTGAGGCGCCTTTCTTGATCTCCCTGTCTAAAATAGCACCTTTATCTCTCACTAGCCTTACCTTTCATCACAGTACCAGAAAGAATGCTTTCTGTTGATTTCTGGCTGTCTCTTTTACTAGAACATCCACAAGAGCAGCCATTTTTGTTTATTTAGTTCACTACTGTATCCCCAGTACTCATACCGTATCTGACACATAGTAGGTTCTCAATAGACATTTGTTTCATTAATTAATGAGTCACTTGATTAGACAGGCAATCCATAACATACTTAACCCCAGTAGCCAGTGGGTCCCTGACACATGGGCCAGAGCCCAGGACAGGTGGAGGAGACGTGAATGATGAGGGTCCCAGACCCTGCAGCTTGACTGCTACCTGCTGTGTGGCCTTTAGGAGCTTGCTGCCTGTCTCTGGGCAGCAGACCTCTGGGTTCTTAGCCCTCTCTGCTCCGCACTCCACCCTGTCTCGCAGTTTCCCTCGGGAGCCACTGCTGACATCCAGTCTCCCACTAGAAAGCCCTGAGCTGCTGACCCACAAGTCCCCAAGCTTCCTATCCAAGTTCCCTGTCCATTCCACATATGCTTTGGAGTTGACTCAGCATCTTGCTTGGTCTCCTCCCTTTACATCGCCCCTCCCATTCCCACTGCCTCTCAGACACAAGCTCCAAACCTCTTGTTCACCCAGGATACCTCCCTTACCCTCCTCATCTGGCAGACACTAGGCCTGTGAATTTTCCACAGCAAAAGCTGCCTTTCCTCTCCATCTGCTGCCTCCCCCACCGCCCCTGCCTCAGCCCCACCATCTCTCCTGCAGGACTGCAGCAGCCTCCCAGCTTCTGCCCTGCCCTTCTCCAGTGCATTCTCCTCACTATAGGGGTTCTTTAAAACACAACTCGAGAGTCTGCAGGTGTGGCTGAATGGTAGAGCACTTGCTTGGTATGCACGAGGTCACAGGTTCAATCCTCAGTAGCACAACAGTTAAATAAAATATAACCTGAGTAACCTGCCTCCTGAGCTGAACCCCTCAGCACTGCCACAAGCCTGGAGAGAATGCTAGCATTCCTTAGCCAAAAGCAGGGGATCTGTAAGATCAGGCCCTGCCAACTCCCTGTCTCGTTTATCTCCACTTCCTGCATGGATTCTCCATCTGGCTGTAGCCACTCAGCCCCATGACGTGCCTCTGGACCCCTGACCTGATGCTCTTTCTATGTGAGCTCCTCTTTCCCTCATTCCTTAATAGCCAGCTTCTCCTCACCCATCACGGTGAAGTTAAAATGTCCCCTCCTCGAGGCCTTCTCCCACACACCAAGCATGGCAGAGTTAAGTGGCTTCTACAGGTATAATGGCAGTCCCTGGGCCCATCTTCCCCACCAGACTAGGTTGTCCCTGAGGGCTGTGACTGTCAGGGTCAGCTGTATCCCCTTGGGCCACGTGTCGATGGATGAGTAACTGATGGGATCTTGCAGCCTTCTGTTTGAGCCCCCATTTTACCGGGGCAGAACTTCAGACCAACCAAAGGTCAGAATAGGGCAGGAGCTCGCAGCTGCAAGGGCCCATCTGGAGCATCTCCCCGAAAGCTCTGGATGAGACATGGGCTCTGGCCATGGGTACCTGGTGGCGATGAGTGGGGCAGTGTGGGCCGGCCGGCTCAGGGCCTCCCGGGTCTGAGGGAGACAATTGTAGAGGAGCAGCTCCTTTTCAGTCAGCAGGGCCAGGGTGGGGGCTGCGGCCCCACTGGGCAGCTGTAGGAGGCAAAGAAGCAGTGAGAGGAGTGGGGGAAGGGAGAGGTCAGAGGGCCAGGGGAAATGAGGCGATGGGAGGCACTGGGGACAGGCCAGTTCCAAGAGAGGAAAGGCAGGGGACCCAGGAGGCACCTGTTCAGTCAGCCAGCCAATCTGCTTGATGTCCTGGTTCCCAGCTGTGCCCGCAGCTGCCAGCAGCGCCTGCAGCTCGTCCTTGACCCAGGGCATCAGAGCGTTGACCTGGGCATGGATGGCACCTGCCCATGACCTCGCACTAGCTTCATCCTTGGCCCTCAAGAAGAGGGTGTCTTGGCCATCTGCTGCACAGATCTCCAGGTACCTGCAGGTACAAACGGGGCAGGTGGAGTCCATCACTGAGCTGCAGCTGCCCAAGCTTAGAGTTCAACCTAAGAAACACCACCTGCGCTGGGGATTTAGCTCAGCAGTTCAAGCACTTGCCTGGTAAGCACAAGGTCATGAGTTCGATCCCCAGTACCAAAAAAAAAAAAAAAAAGAAAGATCACCATGGCTGCACTAGAAGAAGCCACGGGGGATGGCCCTGAGAGAGGGAGGAGCATTGCCCACTTCTGGGGCTCCAGCCAGTTTGCAGTCCTCATGGAATCTAGAGACAAGGGACAAGGACAAATATACACATGCTATGCACACAAACACACACATACGCAACCCATGGGCCCTAGGAGCCAAAATGACCACTGTGTGAGGTTTCATCATGCCCTTTCCTCCTGATTTCCACAGAAAATTTGGTTGCACAGAACTAAACTAATTCAAGCCAGGTGTGGTGGCACACTCCTGTAATCCCAGCACTTGGGAGGTTGAGGCAGGAGAATCGTTTGCAAGTTCGAGACCAGCCTGGGCTACAAAGTGAGCCCAAGGCCAGCCTGAACTGCACAGTGAGACCCTGTCTCAAAAAGACAAGGGGAAAAAAAAAAAAAAGAACTAAACTAATTCATCTTTAATAAAAGGGAATGAGCCAGCCATGATAATGCTCCCCTGTAATCCTAGCACTTGGGAAGCTGAGGCAGGAAGTTCAAGGCCAGTCTGAACTACATAGTGAAACCCTGTCTCAAAAACCTCCCCAAAGCGGGGGTGGGGGAGATTGATCTATATAATAAAGAGCTGAAGAAATGGAGTAGAGAGAAAGGTGGAGATAAAAGACCCCACAGGCAAGTGTGGAGGAGAGTCTCAGGGAGCTACCAATAGGAGCAATATTTGAGGCTTGCAGAATGTTTTGTTGGGGATTAATGAAATGCTCTTTGGCATTTCTTTTGTTTTTGTTTACTTTTCTCCCCAGTTCTGGCGACTGAACCCAGAGCCTTTGTACTGAGATACATACATCCCCACCCCTTTTTTATTTTTCATTTTGAGACAGGCTCTGACTAAGTCGCATCCTGCTCAGCCTGGGCTTCAGCTTGCAATCTTCCTGCCTCAGCCTCCGAGGGCTATGGCGCCATACCTGACACTTTGGCATTTCTATAGTAGATGAAGTGGGGCAGAAACTGAAGGATGAAACCTTTTTTGTTTGTTTGTTTGAGACAAGATCTCCCTGGCTAGTTTAGGCTGGTCTCAAACTTGTGATGATCCTCCTGCCTCAACCTCCCGAGTGCTGGGATTACAGGCCTGCACCACTGTGTATAGCAGAAAACCCATTTCATACCCCTTTACCTCTGCTTTCCTCTATTACAGAACTAGGAAGCAAAATTCTTGAATTCCCAGCTTCCCTTAGCAGTTAGGGTTGGCCATGTGACTTTTGTTTGTTTGTTTGTTTTTTTCTTTTGGTACCGGGGATTGAACTCACAACCTCATGCCTGCCAGGCAGGAGCTTAAGCCATTGAGCTAAATCCCTGGCCCTATTTTTGGAGACAGGGTCTCACTATGTAGCTCAGGCTGGCCTTGAACTCACTTTGAGCCCAGGCCCGTCTCGAACTCACAATGATCCTCCTGCCTCAGCCTCCCGAGTGCTAGGATTAAAGGCACACCACCACCTCGTCTTCATTTTTTGCAGTGCAGGAGATGAAACTTAAGAGACTCATACATGCTCAGTAAGACTCTGTCACTAAGCTACACCTCTGTATGACCCAGCTCTGACCCATGACACACAGAAGTCTCTGGAAGGGTGAACCTTCCAAATGAAAGCCAAATCTTTCCTACATGTGGTAGTTAGTACCGAAAGATGGGCTCCTTCAAGTGCATCCAGCCCTACACACACCAAAAGGTAAAGTTCATTTCTCCTCTCTTTGACCTTATGATTTGATTCAACAAATAAAATGTGGTAGAGGGGACGTATCATGTACACATGTACACACGTGCCTTGAGTGACGCCTGGGATCAGGTAGAAACCTTAAGCTTCTCTGAGTCTCTGGAAGGACTAACACCACCTCATCTTCACCCAGTACAAAGACCCCTACAGTGCAACACCAGTAAGTGACCTGCGAACCACAAATTCTATTTTTTTTTCTTTCAGTACTGGACTGGAAAACAAACCCATGAGCGCTCTAACACTGACAGCCACATCCCCAACCCCTTTTTATTTTGAGATAGAGTCTCACTAAGTTGCCTAAGCTGGACTTAAAATTGGCATCCTCCAGCCTCAGCCTCAGCCTAAGTGCTGAGATTACAGAGTGCACCACCACAACTGAATTTTTTTTTTTAAATCTTTTTGAGACAGGGTCTCAACTATGCAGTTCAGGCTGGCCTTGAGCTCACTTTGCAGCCCAAGCTGGTATCAAACTAACAAAAATCTTCTGCCTCAGCCTCCCAAGTGCTGGGATTACAGGCATGCACCACCATGCTCAGCTTCGTTTTTGTTTCTTGTTTTTTGGTTTTTTTGAGACAAGATATTGCTATATAGTTCAGGCTGGCCTAGAACTCACAACCCCCTGGCATCAGCCTCTGGAGTGCAAATCACCAGTTCTTTCCTCACGGGGCAGGGAGGGGCATGGCATCAAGGGATTTTAGATGCTAGACATTCACTAGTCCTCCCAGTCAATGGTTGAACACTAGCCTGGCACTGAACCTAGGCTGTAACTAGGACCCACAGCGTAAGCTTCTTATGCATATGCCACATACGCAACACCCCCAGCCCCACGTACCCTTCCTGACCAACTTAGATTCCACTCAACCAACACCATCACTCAGACACCTGCAGCTTCTCAAGCAGAGAAGGTACCAGCAATGAGGCAAGTAATTCCTCTCTCTGTTATCAACTATAAAATGGGAGTCAAACATGGGACTTCACTCTTAGGGCCACCGTGAGAATTAAATGAAATTGTGGCTGGGAACCACATGACCTCTGCTGGACACATACTTAGCACTCACTAAATGTTAGCTGGTACTGACCTTATTATTAATGAGCTGGGTTTTTTTCTTTCATTCTTTATTTTTATTAGTACCTGTTTGCAGTATGTAATGATTCATTCATTGTGGCCATCAATGAACTGGTAAAGGCTGCTCAAATGTGAAGGATAGTAACCTTCTGTGTCCCTGACCCAAATGTTACCAGGTATCTCAAAACCTCTACCAAGTTGGCTTGAGGGAATAACTGAATCCAACAACCTTAAGAGTGATGAGGTCAGTGAGGAAAATCCAGGGTTCCTCCCTGAACCGAGAGGAGGAAGTGATAGCTGGGAGTGGTGGTACATGCCTGTAATCCCAGCAATCAGGAGGCTGAGGAAGGAGGATCTTTGGGAGTTGAAAAACAGCCTGGGCTACAAAGTGAGCTCAAGACCAGCCTGAACTGCATAGCGACACCCTGTCTCAAAAAAAAAAAAAAAAAAAAAAAAAAAAAAGAGGAAGTGAGAAACAAAGCACATCATCCACCCCTAACTTCAATCATGCATCCATTCAGCCTATTTCTTAAGCATCTACTATGTGCTGGCATTGTGCCTGTCATTTATACAACAGAGGCAACTTTCCTTTGGTCCACTGCCTAGCACCGGGGCATGTGAGTGCCTGAGCAGCCTCCCACCCCAGCCTCACCTGGGTTCCGGGTCAGAGGGGGTGCACCTCCTCGAGACATATGCCATCTTCAAGGGCACGTGCTTGGCCTCACTGAGGTGGCGGGGTTGAGGGCCAGGGGAGGAAGGCTGTCGCTGAAGGGGTGAGGTAGGAGGTGAGTCCCAGCCGACTGAGGTCCCGCCAGCAGAGTTCTTGAAATATGGTGAGACCTCTTTCATGTACTTGACTGGTCAAAAGAGAGGTGAGCAGTTACCACTGTGTAGCGTGATTGTCACCAGTTAATTAAGTTTAATTTAGGTCCAATATCACCATGTTATCCTAACATAAAGGCTCTTGCATGGCAATGTGGCAGGAATACTTGATACCTACCAATACCCATTCACCCTCCCCCTGGCTCATGAGCACATGGCCACCCAGAAGACAGACTATACTTCCCAGCCGTCTCTGCAGCAAGGTGTGGCCAAGTGACTAAATTCTAGACAAGCAGGTGGAAGGGTTTGGACGTTCGGGATGGCTGCTTAAAGGGAACAGACAATAGCTCCAACAAGGCAGGGAAGGAGCACCGAGATGGGAACCAGGACATGTGACAGGTCTGCCACTGTTCTTTCTCTTCATTCTCATCTGCAAAGAGGAGTCGAATGAGATAGTCCTATGGTAGAAGCTGCTCATTATCCTCTAATAAAGTGATAGCCTCTCAGCTAGAGGCCTCAGTTTCCAGGCATGCTTGCAGCTCGAAGCATTCATGTAACCAAATCTGATCAACAGGATGAGACCAGAAAGGTACCCGACTTTGCTCACTGAAGAAAAGGGTGTGCCACCAGGTGTGGTGGTGTACCCCTGTAATCCCAGCACTCGGGAGGCTGAGGCAGGAGGATCAGGCAGGAAGATAGTTGCAAGTTCAAGATCAGCCTGGGACACAAAGTGAGCTCAAGGCCAGCCTGAACTGCATAGTGAGACCCTGTCTCAAAAAGACTAAAAACAAAACAGAACAGAGAAGGGTGTGCTCTTCTCTTTCCTTTTCACTGTCTGGAAACCAGACTGGCGGGGCACTCTCCTGACCATGAGAACAAAACTCATACTCCAAGGAAATCCAACCAACCAACCAAATAGAAATTAACTGATGCAACATTTCAGAGGTGCCTTATCAGACTTGGACTATTATCTAAGAGAGCAAAAGACTTTCATATTTAAGCCACAATCATTTATGGGTTTCTTTATTTCAGCAGCGAGTTTGTACCCTAGCCCATACAGGTGCCCACAGACCCTATGAGGTCTAACCAATTCTCACTAAGTATAGTGAATGCCTTCTGGAGGAGTATTTTCCAACGGAATCTTCTGTGATCATAGAAAACTGTCATATATATTGTTCAATATATGTACTGCCACTGAACACTTAAAATGAGGGTAGTATAAATAAACTGAACTTTATATTTTTATTTAATTTCAGCTAACTTAAAATTAATTTCACATAGTCACGTAGAGCTAATGGCAACCACACTTGTCAGAATACTTCTGGAATATTAGCCAGATCTGCTTTTCTACCCAGCTGACCTATAAAGTCCTGTCCTGACATGTGACCCTGCCCCCCTGGGCCTGGAGTGGACTCCTGAGCCACATGAGACTGTTCAGACTGAGACACAAAGGGGTTCTTTACTGGTGGCTTGAATGTGACAGGGCCAACTGCCTTCCTCTTCGAAGACAGAGAAGAGGAGAAAGTGTGTAGAAAGAGGCAGTGGGGGACACATGCTGAGAGACAGAGGAGAGGTCTGCCAGGCACCTACTGATTTCCATTTCTGATTTCATACTTCAGAAAGACAGGCTGTAAACCCAACTAGGGTTCTAATGTTTGTAACCAAAATAATCTCAATTGTGGCCCCAGTGATGAGGGCCATGATCCCACGCCTTTCTAGAAAAAGGGATCTCTGATTCCAGCACTTAGGAGGTTGAGGCAGGATTGTAAGATCAAGGCCATTCTGGGCTGCAACAAAACAAACTATCTCTAGAAAAGATTTCGCTAACAATGGGAACTGGACGTGGAAGGCAACATGATGGACAGAGCAGATCTGGGAAGAGTTTGGTGGGAGTAGAGAGATTTTGGGACAAACCAGTTTTGTTGAGTGCCTATTATGTACCTGGTTTTGGACTGGCCCTAGGACTGGAATGGTAAACACATCACATTTGTACCACTAGTTCTTTATTTCTTTCTTATGGAAGACATTACTGATTAATCATAAAGCTCTATGTGGCAGCTATTACAAATCAATCAATCCCAGCACTTGAGAGGCTGAGGCAGGGGGATTGTTGTGAGTTCGAGACCAGCCTGAGCCACAAAGTGAGTTCAAGGCATGAGGTTGTGAGTTCGATCCCCAGTATTGGAAAAAGAAAAAAAAATCAATCAAAGATGATTGATAATATAACATTCAGTGGTTTGTTTTGTTTTGTTTTTTTTGAGACAAGAGTCCTACTATGGAGTTAAGGTGGCCTTGGACTCACTGTGTAACCCAGGCTGGTCTTGAACTCACAGCAATCCTTTTGCCTCAGTCTCCCAAGTGCTGGGATTACAGGCACGTGCCACCATGCCCAGCACTTTGGTGCTTCTTGCTAAGTCAGTTAGGCTTAGCTGCAAATAAGAGAACATAAAACAACAATGCCTTAAACAATGAAGATACCTATGATTTCACTTAAAAAGTCTGCAGGAGGGGCTGGGGATTTAACTCAGTGGTGGAAGCACCTGCCTGGCAAGTGCGAGGTCATGAGTTCAAGCCCTGGTACCAAAAAAAAAAAAAAAAAAAAAAAGTCTGAAGGAAAGCAATTCAGGAATGGGTCAGGGGCTCAACAACACTGAATTCTAAGCAGGACCCCTTGCCTTTCCCTTGGCCTTCCCATCATCACTACAGGATGGCTGCCACAGGTCAAGGGAATCATTCCTTACATAACAAAACTGAGGCAGAAATGAAACAGGCAGACAGAAAAAGGGCAGTCTCTTCACACCTTGCTCCTATCAGAGAGGCAAATACTCCCATGAAACTACCAGTAGATGCTTCCTTCTTTGCCCAAAACTGGGCTATGTGTCCACTGTTAGCCCAACCATCAGTGTACCACCACGCCAAGCTAATACAGCTTTTATTAACAAGAGGAAATGCCTCTAATAATGTCTGCCACACTCTCCTGGTATCTGGGTTGTTCCCAAATCTGATATGCAGCAGTCTCTTCATCTCTAAAATGAGCTGCTAGGAAGACACTATCTAGAAGATGATGGTTACAAGACTAGTCTAAACACTGGTCTCTCTCCAGCCAGGTGATACTGTCTGCGGCTCTACAGTGAGGCTTGAGACCTGCTGGTGGGGGCAGCCTCCCCGTCTCCTCTCCACCACACCTGCTCCTGCAGCCGTCTGGCTATCTGATGGTTGCAGTCAAGGCCCAGCTAGCATGTCTGTGAGTGGACAGCCCAGCAAAGGGTTGGGTTAGGAGGCCATTCTTGGCACTATTCCCTGAAAAAACTAGATAAGAAGTTATTTTTGTCACAGGAGATACCCCTAAAATTCAGACATGATTCCAGGTAAACAAGGGTGAAGAAGAAAAGGAGTTATAAACCCTTTTGGGATTGGAAGAGAAATTATACCGAAAGCAAGGGCAAGTTGTTTGTTTGTTTTTAATAAAGCCTATTCTAAAGTTTAGGGGCCAGAATTAAAAATGACTGTTAGATCACAGCAGTGACTTACCCAGTACTGACTACTGGATTATGTTTCAAAGGGCAATGGAGTTGGTACTTGTTCAGTCTACCTGACAGTGTTATAGTGTGGTCAGTCAGATGGCCCCCAACAAAGCCTCATGTAATTTGGCCAGGATTGAGTCTGGCGTTCATGATTGATTTGTTGTCTAGTGCTAGGACTGGCGATGCGAGTGCTGCACCTGCCCAGGGGTGGAGCCAACATACAGTGTAAGGGCAGGAAGAAGGCATGTCTCTCTCTCTCTTGCTCTCTCTCCTGGGTTTGCGTGGTTGTTAGGCGGCTGCCATAAATGGCAGCCCCGCCACACCACGCTGCCTTGGAGCCAACTAAGTATGGACTGAAACCCCCAAGAACTGTAAGAAATAAACCTTTCTTTCCCTAATTTTGGGTGTCAGATATTCTGTCTCAGCAGCAAGTGAAAAGTAACTAAGACACAAAGTAAAGCCACCTTTTTTTCTCCTTGCTAACAGATCCCTGGTCCCTAGAGGCTCAGTTTCTTCACAACCTAGGAGGAGAATCATGATTGATCAAAGCTAATTATGATAGTTCCAAACCTCTTGCTTGTGATTGGTTAAAATAGTGGCAGACAGGCCGGGCGTAGTGGTGCACGCCTTTAATCCCAGCACTTGGGAGGCTGAGGTAGGAGGAGTGTTGTGAGTTCGAGGCCAGCTTGGGCTACAATGCAAGCGCAAGGCCGGCCTGAGCTCCACAGTGCGACCCTGCCTCAAAAAACCAGGGCTGGGAGTTTGGCTCAGTGACTTAAGTGCCTGTCTAACAGGTGCAAGGTTGTGAGTTCAATCCCTGGTGCTGCAAAATAAATAAAAAATAAAAAAAATAGTGGCAGATGATACAATTCAGGCAAATGAATGTGAGAGAAAGCACATTCCTTTTCTCTCCTCTAACCTTTCCAAATTTCTGGGAGGGAATTTGGTCTTAGAGCAATGGTAGCCATACATCAAGGATGGGGAAGCTGAAAGATGGATATACCTAGTCTCTAATGATACCATGAACCACTAAATCAATCTACCCTAAAACCATGCTGCCCCAAGATGTTCTAGAAATAACAAATTTTGATCAATGTTTAAACTCCTTTGAGGGGGATAGGAAAAGGTTGGTTACAGGGACAAAATTAGAGTTAGTTAGTATTAAGTTCTAGTGTTCTATAGTATACGCAGGTGACTATAGTTAATAGTAACTCTTTTTCAGTTCTGGGGATTGAACCTATGATCTTCCCACTGAGCTATATCCCCAGCTCCTTTTTATTTTTTAAGACAAGGTTTTGTCAAGTTGCTATATTGCCCTATGTTGCTATGACCCTGTCTCATTATGTATTCCAGATTGGCCTTGAACTCACTATGTAGCTCAGGCTGGCCTCAAACTTACAATGATCCTTCTGCTTCAGCCTTCCTAGTGCTGGGATTGCAGGCATGTGCCACCATGCCCAGCTATTTGTTGTATATTTCAAAACAACTAGAAGACTCTGAACATTCCCAACACAAAGAAATGATAAATATTTGAAGTGACTGGGACGTACTGTACAAATTAGTTCGATTTTATCACAGCCCATTTTATACACACATTGAAATATCACACTGCAACTCATAAATAAGTACTGTTATGCATTAATTAAAATCTTAATTTTTTTAATTTGGGAGGGTTTATTTGTTTTAGTTTGGTTTATTTTATTTTATTTATTTATTTATTGGTTTGTTTGTTTCTTTCTTTTTTGCGGCACCAGGGATCAAACTCACAACCTCGCACCTGCCAGGGCAGGCGCTTAAGCCACTGAGCCAAACTCCCAGCCCTGGTTTTTTGAGGCAGGATCGCACTATGTAGCTCAGGCTGGCCTTGTGCTCCAGTTGTAGCCCAAGCTGGTCTCGAACTCACAACGCTCCCCCTACCTCAGCCTCCCGAGTGCTGGGATTAAAGGCGTGCGCCACCACACCTAGCTCCTTTTTTTTTTTTTTTTTTTTTTTTGAGACAGAGTCTTGCTATGAAATTTAGGCTGGCCTTGGACTCACTTTGTAACCCAGGATGGTCTCAAACTTGTAACAATCCTCCTGCCTCAGGCTCGTGAGTGCTGGGATTACAGGAGTGCACTACCACACCCAGCTATTTTTTGGTCTTTTTGCAGCAGGGTTTCACTATGCAGCTCAGGCTGGCCTTAAACTCACTTTGTAACCCAGTCTAGACTCAAATTCGCAGTGATCCTCCTACCTCAGCCTCCCAAGTGTTGGGGTTACAGGTGTGTTTTACCACACCCAGCTATTTTGCTTTGATTTTTGTTATTGAAGATTTTTTTTGTTTGAGACAGCATCTCAAACTCCTCCCGTGCTCAAACTCGTGTCCTGGCTGTCCTGTACCCTTCACTCAACTTCAAGGTCCTCTAGGACAGGGCCTACCTCTCTGGCCTACTGTGTCTTACCCTCTAGTCCAATCCTACCAACTAGTACCAGCTATCAGAAGTTGTATGGGCTTCCAAACTGCCATACCTTTGAAAATGCAGCCCTCTGTACACAGAATGCCCTTGGTACCTGGTCTGGAGTTGGGCACTCTTGGATCTGAACTTCAGGTTCAGCACAGTCTAGCTGTGTGACCATAAACCAGGTATCTGCCTCTCTGGACCTCAGTTTACTAGTCAATAGAAGAGGAGTAACAATACATACCTCAGACAGATGTCAAGATTAAATGAGATGATGTAAAAACATGTGGCACACATTAGGGACTCAAAAAATAGATGTTTCTTGCCAGACGTGGTGGCACACACCTGTAATCTCAGCACTTGGGAGGCTGAGGCAGGAGGATACCTATGAATTCAAGGCCAACCTGGGTTACACAGTGAGTTCAAGGCCAGCCTGGACTATATAGCAAGACCTTGTCTCAAAAAAACATAAAAAAATAAGATGTTTCTGTTGTTGTTGCCATGGCACCTGGTAAGATGTTTCTTATGGCCAGGCGTGGTGGTGTATGCCTTTAATCCCAGCATTTGGAGGCTGAGGCAGGAGGATCACTGTGAGTTCAAGGCCAGCCTGAACTGCATAGTGAGACCCTGGCTCAAAAAAATAGGGCCAGGGATTTAGCACAATGTCCTAAGCGCCTACCTGGCCAGTGTGAGGTTGTGAGTTCTATCCCCACTACCAAAAAGAAAAAAAAAGATGTTTCTTATGAAAGTAGAGAGAGACTATAAAGAAAGGAAGGAAACAGGAGGATGCAGGGGTGAGAGGTGTGATGAAAACGATCTAACTATGTTGTATGCATGCACAAATATGGCAAAATGAAACCCATTAATCTGTATATCTAATATGCAATAATTTTAAAAAATAGATGTTTCTTTCCTATCAGCCTCCCTTGCTCCCACTTGCTAGAACACTGTCCTGATTCTGTGTGTGGAGGCTGAAGACTGGGAACACCCACAGGACACAAACTAGACAAGTCAAACCCCAAGTCAGTGTCCTACGAATGGAGAAATCAATACCAGGATGGCACACGCTCACTGAGCAATAAGGAGGAGGAGGTGTCCCAGCTACTGTGGTGACTGAAGTAAGAAGATTGCAAGTTCAAGGCCAGCCTGGATAACAGCAAGACTATGTCTCAAAACAAAAAACAAAAGGAGCTAGTGATGTACCTCAGTGTCAAGCAAGAGGCTCTGGGTTCAATCCCTACAAAACTAAAAAAGGAGGAGGAGGAGAAAAAGAGGAGGAGCCGCCACAGGCTGGGAGACCCAGGAAGCCCTCCCAGATGCCCAATCTGGGTCTGTCCTACCACTCACCTCTACAGTCCCCTAGACCCCACTACTCCCCACCCTGCAGTCAGTGACTGTGCGAGGTCAGTGCTCCCCACCAGGCAGTTATACTGTGAAGGTTTTCTCGTATATCTGTGTCCCCAGAATCCAGGAGGAATCTCATATGCTACGTGTTCAGCAAATGAACATTTGTCATTTTGAAGTCAGAGAAACTGCCAGAGTCCCAGCTCATCCAGAACCGGGTCCTCCTTCTCTTTTCCCACAAAAACATGCTATAAATGGACAGCACACTGTACAGCTGCTGCCAGAAACAGGGTTTGGATTTCACAAGCCAAGTGGCCTCTCCCACAGAGGGGGTGGAGACCCCAGAGTATGGCCTTAAATAGCCCAGTCCTGAGGCCTCCTCCCTGCTCTGATTTCTGCCTGAGTTGCTGGACCAAGCAGGGTGGGGCTGGGCTGCCAACAGGCCGTGACCTCGAGTTGCAGACCATGGCCTGTGGCCAAGACTCCTGAGTGCACAAAGATAGGCTCAGCCAGAATCCACACTCCCTAGGCCAAGCCCTGGTGCCAGAGCCTGCTAAGGCTCACATGGACACACGGACCCTTCCTCCTTAGGGAAGCTGGAGCAGACAGAAACATAGGCCCCAATTCCCAAGGACTCCAGTTCTGCCAAGGTGGGAAGCCAGAAGGAGACTGCACTAGAAACCAAGCACAGAGACAGGGGAGGGTCACTCACCAGGCCCAGTTCAGTCAGGTGATAGAGGAGTTTTACATGCATTACTGAGCTGAGGGGACACATCAGTCTTGGCACAACACAGTCCCACCAGAATTTATCCCAATGCTTGATAAGCATTGGTGACTAAATGTCCTGGCTTTGAGGTTTGGCTACAGGGAAGCCTTCTTTGCCTGTTTAGTGGGTGGCCACTTACTTAAAATGACATGATCAATCCATTCACTGCTTGTCTAGGGCCTCTCTCATCCAACCCAAATGTTAGTTCCCTGAGCACAGGGACCTGTTCTCTGTTTGCCAGTATACACCCAGCCTCTAGAGTAGGACCTGACATATACCAGGTAATCAGTGAATAAATAAGAAATCTGTTCAATGATTGAGCTGGGAGTGTAGCTCAGCGGTGGAGTGCTTACTGGTTTGTTAAATGAATGGACAATGAAAGTCTTGGGGCTTTAAGCCCACTGACTCTAAAGTAAGGCAAACTTGTCCTTACTTAATGCCCTTGCTCCATGACCTTTGACAAGCAACTTGACCTCCATGAACCTCTATTTCCTCATTTTAAAAATAGAAGTAAAATTCATCTGCCTCACGGGTAAAACACTTTTTCCTGCTTAATACATGATAAGCTGTCCATAGACAATGATATGGTTATTTCTGCTGTTGTTAAACTGACAGCATAAGGGGATGGGCACAGGATGTGGGGATAAATGACAAGGATTTGAATCCAGGCCCTGTCACTAGCTCTCTGGCCTTGGAAACACCCAAGGGCTCTCTGAGTGTCAGTTCCTTTACTTACATAATGGACACTGACATGCTAGCTCTCTCCAAGCAAGGCATTGTGAGGATTCAAGGTTGGGGTATCCCCCTCCCTAACTGCATTGGAATGGATTTGGAATACCAACAGGCTCTGAAAGGGATGACCTTTAAGGGCTTACTGATCTAGCAAGGCTGGACTAAAAATAGTTTCTGGACACTGACAGGCCCAAGTAGCAGGGCAGACCAGCAAAACACAGGCGGCCACACCTTGGGGGATAAAAATCTCACTTTACCACACACAAGTAGTATGGGGTAGGGTAACACCTATCAATATCCTGAAGGCAGTCAGGCATGGTAGTGCATGCCTGGAATCCCAGCACTCTAGTGAACTAAAGCAGGAGGATAAGAGGTATCTTGAAGACCAGCCTGGGAAACTTTGGGAGACCCCGTCTCAAAATAAAAAGGGTCAGGGATGTAGGTCACTGTGCAGGAACCCTAAGTTCAATCTCCAGTACCAAAAGAAAAAAAAAAGATCCTAAAGGTACATAAATCCTTTAACCTAACAATACCCCTTACAGGAACAATAATTTGGACATATGTTCATAGATGCATAGAAAGGACATTATCTGTGGCACAAGAAGCCAGGGACAAATTGTATGCCCATGAGCAGGAATTTTGAAAAAAAAAATGCCTTTCTTAAATGGCTTTTTGGGGTTTTGTTTGTTTGTTTTTTGTAGAGGAAATCGAACTCAGGACCTTGCACCTGCCAGGCAGGTGCTTATGCCACTGAGCTATATCCCCAGCCCCAGATCACACACTGTTTTTTTGTTTTGTTTTGTTTTGTTTGTGGCACCGGGGATTGAACTCACAACCTCATGCCTGCCAGACAGACACTTAAGCCACTGAGCCAAACTCCCTACCCTAGTCTTTTGAGGCACTGTCGCACTATGTAGCTCAGGCCGGCCTTGTGCTTGCATTGTAGCCAGAGCCGACCTCGAACTCACAACACTCCTCCTACCTCAGCCTCTCGAGTGCTGGGATTAAAGGCGTGCCCCACCACGCCCGGCAAGATCGCACATTCTTTTTTTTTTTTTTTGCGGCACCGGGGATTGAACTCAGAACCTCGCGCCTGCCAGGGCAGGCGCTTAAGGCACTGAGCCAAACTCCCGGCCCTGGTTTTTTGAGGCAGGGTCGCACTATGTAGCTCAGGCCAGCCTTGCGCTCGCGTTGTAGCCCAAGCCGGCCTCGAACTCACAACGCTCCGCCTACCTCAGCCTCCCGAGTGCTGGGATTAAAGGCGTGCGCCACCACGCCCGGC
>RJWM01005054.1:40407-55316 GCA_004363535.1 Dasyprocta punctata | reverse complement strand
TCACACATTCTTAATATCTATATGAAGTCCTGGCCCAGAGCATGGGCTCAATAAATATTTGCTAAATATGACTGAATTCCAATAGGATATTACACAATCATTAAAAAGTACTAGCCAGGCACAGTGGCTAATGCCTATAATACCAGCTACTCAGAAGGATAAGGTAGGAAGCTCATAAATTCAAGGGCAGCCTGGGTAATTTAATGAAATCCTGTCTCAAAATTTTCAAGGCCATTGAGGGCTGTAGCTCAGTGGTAGAGCACTTGCCTGGTATGTGTGAGACCCTAGGCTCATTCCCCAGTACCACCAAAAAATAAATAAATAAATAAAAATTAAGCCAGGCATGGTGCCACATGCCTGAAATCCTAGCACTCAAGAGACTGAGGCAGGAGGATTACCATGAGTTTGAGGCCAGCCTGGGCTACATAGTGAGTTCAAGGTCAGCCTGAAGCCAAGCGTGGTGGTGCACGCCTTTAATCCCAGCACTCGGGAGGCTGAGGTAGGAGGAGCGTTGTGAGTTTGAGGCCGGTTTGGGCTACAATGCGAGCACAAGGCTGACCTAAGCTATATAGTACAGCCCTGCCTCGAAAAAACTAGGGCCAGGAGTTTGGCTCAGTGGCTTAAGCGCCTGCCTGGCAGGCACAAGGTTGTGAGTTCGATCCCCGATGCCACCAATAAAAAAAATAAAAATCCCACAGGAGCTGTGCATGGTGCCACATATCTGTATGTAATGCTAGGATGTAAAATTCAAGGCCAGCTTGGGCTACATGGCAAGACTCTGTGGACATGGTGACACAAGCCTGTAATCACAGCACTTGGGAGGCTGAGGCTAGAGGATCACTGTGAGTTCAAGCCCAGCCTGGACTGATCAGTGAGACCCTGTCTCAAAAAGACCAAAAGGAAAAAAAAAAAAAACGGCAAACAAGAAAAAGAACCAAACAACATCAAAAAGGCAAAAAGAAAAACAAAAAAATCATGAACATTTTCTGAAAGGAAGTATGCAAAAAGTATCAACAGTGTTTATTTCTGTGAGATGATCACTTTTTACTCTTCTAGGTTTCTTAAACGAGCATGTATTACTTTTTAATTTTTCATAAATCTAGTTGATTTTTCCAAAATATACTATCCCACTTCAAACTATCCAAACCAAGACTCAGAGATAAGGAAGGTCCTTGTCAAATCAGGAACCCTAGATTCAGACTTCTAGGCTCTTAGTAATAGGAGAAAAAAGCACTTAATGAGCACTTACTATATACCAAGCCCAAGTTCAATACTCTCAAACACACCTTTACCTAATTTCACCAGTTCAATAAGATGGATTGAAATCCTTATTTAATGGATGGACAAAATAAGTCTCAGAGGCCGGGTATTGTGGTGCATGCCTTTAATCCCAGCACTTAGGAGGCTGAGGTAGGAAGAACATTGGGAGTTCGAGACTGGCTTGGGTGCAAGGCTGGCCTGAGAGCTACATAGTGCGACCCGGTCTCAAAAAACTAGGGCCAGGAATTTGGCTTAGTGGCTTATGCGCCTGTCTGGCAGATGTGAGGTTTTAAGTTTGATCCTTGGTGCCAAAAAAAAAAAAAAAAAAAAAAGCCTCAAAGGAGGGACATAACTTGCAGTACACTATAAATATTCAAGAACTTAAAAAAAAAAAGACCTTGTGCTTGACTCCTCCAAGAACTGTGCTAATATTCTACCTCGACCACTATGTAACCATGGCAAGTAACTTCACCTTTGTGTTTTAATGTTTTCGTCCATGTAATGGATGAAGAGTATGCGCTGAGGATTCAGTGAAATCTGAGACACTTAGTACGATGCCTTGCACATTGTGGGCGCTCAATAAAGAGCAGCTACCATCATGATTACTGTCATCATTTCCTCTACCTCCACCAGCAACCAGGGGCACACAGCTAATCAGGGACAGAGCTTGCCTCCTGAGGCCACAGGCATTTTAATCAGGGACTGGGATCAGGCCAGGGCTGGAATAGCCCAAGTTTTGTCTGTGGAGAGTCACGTGGGCCAAAGTTATGTGTGAATGCAGCCAAATAAATGTTCCCTTGTGAACAATGGTGAGAATGGCAGGTTTGAGTCATGGGAGACCTGACTACGGGCTGCCCTCCTGCCTGTTCCTGCAATAGGAACCTCTTGGTGCATCATGGAGCACAACATACTCAGCCTCACTGAACAAGGTGACCCCAAATTAGCTGCATCCCATTTTTGAAACTGGTAGTACAGGGAGCCAAGGCACCTGGCAGTGTCTGTCTCCCAGGAGAAGACCAGGCAGGGGCTGCTCTCAGAGTTCCAAGGACTCATAGCACAAAAGCTCAGGAACCAGACCAGCCCAGCAGGAGCTCTGAGCCCCTTCTACAACATTTAAGAAAGTGAACTTCAAGTGTAAAGTTGAAGGAAAAGACGAAAGGATCAAGGAATGTATCCTGCTGACACCCAAAGGCTAAGATCTATGGTGAGCCCCTGGCCCAGAGGCTCAGAGACAAATTACATGCACTTCCTGTCAGAGAAGAGCTTCTTGGGTGGAGATGCAACTCTGGGGCAGAGCACTTGCCTAGTATATGTGAGGTGCTGGCATCCATGGTAGGAGTGAAGGGATGCTCTCTGACTGGGATGTACCTTTCCTATTTGTGCAATGCACTAAAAATTTACTTTATTGGTCTTTATTGCCTTTTAGTATTTTTTTTAATGTGCACCAGACTTACTATTGCCACTGTCAGTCCAACCACACCAGACAAGGGAAGAGAGAAGAACATTTTGCTCATGGTAATGCCTCCCTCTTCTCCCAGGCCCAGTCTCCAAGGACCCAGGCTGGTGCTGGCATGAGATCTGCACACACAATGGGTCTCTCTAAGCAGCAGAGACGTGTTGGCTGCCAGCTTGCACCCAGACTCTGGCCCCCAACACATCCCTGTATCTGAGAACAGGCTGAGGATATTTGTGCAAACCTTTAACCTAGGAGGGGAAAAGTTCTAGGAAACAGACTGAGGTTGACAAGGCCCAGCTAAGTCCCCAACTTGGGCCAGGAAGCAGGACTTTGGAAGGTCCCTGGAGTTTTCTGGTGACACCTCTTCTTTCAGGACATCACCAAGGGATTCTGTACCAAGTCCCAGGAAAGACGCCCAGCTGCCTTGCCAAGTTCACATCTAAAGGAAAGGCCATTTTTCCATGGCTCCATAGAGGTGGCTTTAGAAGTAGGTTGGGGGTGGGAAGTTCTGAACAATGAGGCCAGTGATTGGGCTCCAGGGGAAACCTACACCTAGAGAGGCTCATAGGAACCATGACTCCAGACTGGCGCAACTGCTAGAAGCTGATATTTTGTACAAACTCCCCAAAATCTCAAGGACTAGGCACAAGCCAGTGTCCTCCAGGTTTCTCAGATCACTCCAGCAATCCAGAGATTCTTAAGCCCAGTTCCTCATCCTGCCCCCGTCTCAAACCTTTGTGCTCCCTTGGGTGGAAATGCCTCTTTCCATAAGATTACTGGGCCAGGAAAAGCAACTTCAAAGGTCTGGGTATTGCCAAGCATAGTGGTGCATGTCTGTAATCATAGCTATTCAGAAGGCTTGCAGGGTGAACTTGTGATCACAAGGTCAAGTCCAGCCTGAGACACTAACTCATAAAAATTGTTTTTCTTTTTGAGACAGGGTTTCACTATGAACTTCAGGTTGGCCTCACCCTCACAGCGATCCTCCTGCCTCAGCCTCCTGAGTGCTGGGATTACAGGTGTGTGTCACTATGCTCAGATCAAAAATAAATTTTAAAAGGGCTGGAGAGGGGCTAGGAACTTAGTTCAGCAGTATAAGTGCCTACCTGGTAAGCATGATGAGTGAGTTTGATTCCTGGTACCAAAAAAAAAAAAAAAAACGGGGGGCTAGAGAGCAGAGGACAATGGCATATGCCTATAAGCCCAGCTACTTGATAAACTGAGGCAGGAAGATTGAAAGTTAGAGGTCAGCCTGTGCAACTTTGCAAGAAGCTATCTCAAAAAAAGGATGGGAGGAATGTAGCTCAATGCAAAGGCTCTAGGTTCAATCCCCAGTACTAAAAGAAAGGCAAAGGCAAACAGAGAGAGACAGAGAGACTTCAACTAAGAAAAAGCTCCAAAAAAAACAGGAATGCCACAACCTCCTTCCTCATAATCACGCCTAGGAAAGGGTTTACTAAAGGAATGATCTTAATATTGGAAAAGACCTAGAACATAAGAGCTAGAGACCCTCAGTGCTGGGATGGTACATGTGTTACTTTTTTCCATGCTGCATCTGTGGCAGACACTGCTAATCAACCCCAGCTCCTTTCTGCCCAGCCAAGACCTTCCAATCCTCACAAATATGGAACTCATAATAGTTTCAAGTGAGACTGATATTCAGTGAAAGCAATTGGGTAGCTCTGATCTAAGGCATGAAGTAGGTACCTATGAATGTTCTTGGTTTAGTAAGGAAGGCCAAATATTCATGAATTAGTGTGAAGGCCTGGGTATTAGCTCTCAAAGTCAGAAGATGGTTCAAATGTCAAACATTCAGAGTTATTTCCTTCTCAGAATGATGTACATGCCAATAACCTGGATATGAATGTTTTCAACCTAAAAATGAGAAGGGTGAGAAGCCCTCAGGGAGAATTAGAAATATGGTCACAGTAGAAATTTTGCCATTTATAGATCAAAATTTCAAACAGCAGAAACTAAAAACTCAAGTCACTAAAATGTGGCATTTCAATGAATGTCAACTGCTTTAACTGTATTGCCAGTTATAAATATCAAAGTATTAAGGCATCAGCCAGGCATGGTGGCGCATGCCTTCAGTCCCAGCACTCGGGAGACTGAGGCAGGTGGAGCGGTTGTGAGTTCAAGGCCGGCTTGGGCTACAACGTGAGCGCAAGGCCGGCCTAAGCCACATAGTGTGATGCTGCCTCAAAAAACTAGGGCTGGGAGTTTGGCTCAGTAGCTTAAGCGCCTGTCTGGCAGGCGTGAGGCTGTCAGTTCAATCCCCAGTGCTGCAAAAGAAAAAAAAAAAAAAGTATTAAAGTATCTGAGGAGAAGGTTCTTATACCCATATCATGTGTGAGTGATCCTGTTATTTGATTGTGCAGTTAAAGTATGATTGATAAGAACTGGAGGTGTAACTCAGTGGTAGTGCACTTGCCTTGCCTGGCATGCATGAGGCCCTGGGCTCAATCGCTAGCACCACACTCACACAAAAAAAATTATATGTATTTGATATTGGATATACTTAAGCTTTTAGGGACCAATACTCTACAGTCAGTTCTTTTTAAGTATGAAAATGCTATAAATGTATTTATAAAAATACCTAAAATGTAAAAATAAAATAAAACAGAGAGAGACTTGAGTTCTGGAGCCACAGGAATGCCAAGGATCACCAGAGCTCCACAGCCTGTTTGCTCCTGTGGCCTCCTGGAGATCTCTTCGGGGAAACCAGAGCAACTCGCAGGATTTGGACCTGGGACATAGCTCAGAAGCTTTGCTGAACAGGGCTTCTCCATCAGCCCCCTCCACCTCCCTCAGAGCCTATTCTGGGCAATGAGCCAAAGGCACATTCCTCAGGCCGCCACAGACTTCCGGAGCTGCCAGAGTGGAGTTTGAGGAAAGGGTCAAGCAAAGCAGAAATCTCTTAAAAGAGGGGGCAAAAAGCAAATAAGGAACAACCACAGCAGGAGGTCTATCACAACCCACGGGGAGACTGAAGCCCAAAGATGGCAAAGGTCTCATCCAAGTCCACGCAGTGAAGGCATGGTAGAGAAACCCACCTTACGATAGAACCTTAGCTGTCACTTCCCCAGTCTCCTCGCCACGCTGTAACCGAATTATTTACTATATGTCACATCCTGCCATGTCCCTTTGGTCCTGTGTGTAACAACCCAGAAAGGCAGGAGTTATTTCCCCATTTTATCGATGAGGAAATTAAATTAAGGTTCAGGAAAAGGAAGTGATCAGTCCAAGGTCCCGGCGGCAGAGAGTGAGAGAGGAAGGGAAACCAGATCTGCTTAGCCCCTCGCAGGCTCTCCATCCACCCTGACACACTGTCTCCAGGCAGGTTCCAAAGTTGTGTTTCCATTTTCAATCCAGCCTCCAGACCTGGCTGGGGACACCTGATGCCTGGGGAATCACGCCTGACCCCCAGGCTCTCGGTCCCTGTGCTTACCCTCCAGCACCACCTCCTTGCCTGTCTTCTTGAGGGCTTGCACCGCCTCATCGTGGGTGGCAGAGGACAGGTCTTCGCCATTCACAGACAGGATAGCGTCCCCCACAAAGAGGGCCTCTGTCTGGTCAGCTGCCAACCCCTTAAAGATCTTGGAAATGAGAATGGGCATCTTGTTCTCTCGGCCCCCTGCAGAGACAGAAGGAAGGCAAAACTGAGGCAGGCACTTTAATGCTTGGGAATCGTGTCAAGGGTCCCTCAGCAGCCAGCCCAATACTGGGAAAGGGAGACAGGAAAGTAAAGAGAATCTCAGAAAAGTGTTAGAAGTTTGGGATATCGATAATACTGATAATATATAGTTTAAAAATTCATAAAAGAGCTGGGCGTGGTGGCGCACGCCTTTAATCCCAGCACTCGGGAGGCTGAGGTAGGAGGAGCACTGTGAGTTGGAGTCTGGCTTGGGCTACAACACAAGTGCAAGGCCGGCCTGAGCTACACAGTGCGACCCTGCCTCAAAAAACTAGGGCTGGGAGTTTGGCTCAGTGACTTAAGTGCCTGTCTGACAAGGTGCGAGGTTCAATCCCCAGTGCCACAAAAAAAAAAAAAAAAAAAAAAAAACAGCAACAACAAAAAAAAACAACTCATAAATGCTCTAGTTATAGTTTGGTTAACTGCTTTGGATGTTCACCAGTGTTTGAGTAACTCACAAAGTGCTTCAATAGTTTTTTCTTAAATACTTTAGGTTTTAAGTAATTTTCCCACAATGCAGGAACCTACTGATACCTCCTAATCTGAAATTAAGGCAGAATCTGAATTAAGATATTGTCCCCAAGGATCTTTTCAGCAATCATAAAGTTTTGCAATCCAGGATCCAAGCTGGAAACCAAGGCCTTAAATTCTAGAAGTTTCAAAATCCCATCTCTGTCTGATATAAACCAAGTTAATATTCACCTTTTTTTTTTCTTTCTTTCTTTTTCCTTCTTGCAATGCTCGGGCCCAAACCTAGGGCCTGGCACACCTTAGCCGAGGAAGAACTCTACTAATAAGCCACACTTGCAGCCCACGATTTTCATTTTACTGCTAAACTTTCATTGTTTCTGCTCCTCCTCTTCCTCTTCCTCTTTCTCCTCCTCTTCTTTTTTCTCTTCCTCCTTTTATTTTGTGGTAGTGGTCCTGCAGATGGACCTAGGGTGCTCTACCATTTAGCACTATATTCTCATTCCATTTTATATTTTGAGGCAGAGTCTCTCTAAATTGCCCAGGTTACTTTCAAACTAATGATCCTCCTCCTGGGCCTTCTAAGTAGCTGGAATTACAGGCATGCACCACTGTGCCCAACTTGTTAGTACTATTTTTTATTTTTAAAAGCATGTAAGGGCTGGGCATGGTAGTGCATGCCTGTAATCCCAGCACTCCAGAAGCTGAGGCAGGAGGATCAATGCAAGTTCAAGGCCAGCCTGGGATGCAGAGTGAGTTTGAGGCCAACTTAGCCTACATAGTAAGACCTTGACTCAAAAAAAAAAAAAAAAAAAAGTCATTTAAGCTGGCAAAGACCCGAGGTACCAGAAAAGAAAAACAAAGGAATAGTGGGGTGCCCAGGATATACCTCAGCAGCATGGCACCTGCCTGACAAGCACAAGGTCCTAAGTTTGATTCTCAGTACCAAAAAGAAAAAAAAAGAAAAGAAATAGTAACAACAGCTCATATTATTTCCACCTAGTTCCATATATCAAGTGCTATACTAAATGCTTTCAATGTTGTCTCATTACATCTCACAACGCCCCATCACCCTTGCATTGTGGAGACAATCGCCCTACCGGAGGTTATTCAGCTAGCAAGTAGCAAAGCCGGTACTTGAACCTACACCTCCCAGTTCCAAAACCAATACACTTAGTCCTATGTAAACTACACAAGACCTCAGATTTCACACTTCTGATTCATTTACAGGGTACTAAAGATGAGAGATTATGGCTCAAAGTAGGAGTTCACTGTTCCAAGGTCACAGAAAGTGGTGGCAGAGCTGGACTGGAACACTGCTCCCGATCCTGAATAGGCCCAACAGTTTGCTCCCAACACAGCAGAGTTTGAAACCCAGAAGAAAGGTTCCTATTTATATCTGCCCTCCTCCACCTAAAACTAGGGACTTCAGTTTAATTTGAATTCACGGCTGCCTCGGACTCAGCTGGACCCTAATATAGGGAGGTTGCCATAGAAACAGGAGCCCAGTCTCCAAGCACAAGAAATTAGATGGAGCTGGTATTTCGCCTGAAACCTCCTAAAAGTATCCTCACACCCACCTTGAAGTATGGAGCTAAGCAGTAAGTTTGTGTGACATTGGCAAGATCATGCTCCCGTAGGACTCCATCTGTCCATCAGCAAAACAGAATTCTCCATAAACTCTAAACTCTTCCCTGTTCTTACATACCAAGCATACCACCATTTGATTGGTCTATTGCTCTATCTATACTAGGGTATGTGGGTAAGACTGGTACTCACTCCATTTTTTCCGCTTTTCCATTTTATTTTATTTTATTTTATTTTTTGGTAGCAGGGATCGAACTCACGCCCTCCCGCTTGCCAGGGCGGCACTTATGCCGCTGAGCTAAATCCCTGGCCCTGCTTCTCCCTTTCAGACTGTAGGTTAACTGCCTGGGGATTTATCTTCCCCTGGAAAGAACCACCTTCCCTGGGGACCCGGAACAGTGGCCTGATAATTAGGGTTTAACCCCGCTTTACCACTTACTGACCACGTGATCCTTGAAAAACTGTCTAACTTGTTTTCGCTGTTGTTTTGAAACAGGGTCTTGCCATGTAGTTCAGGCTGGCCTCACACTCACTATGTACCCTAGACTGGCCTCCAACTTGCAGCAATCCTCCTGCCTCAGCCTCCAGAGTGCTGGGTGCCACCAGCACTGGCTGAAAATCATTTAACTTAGTCTGAGTCCATTTCTACACCATAAAAATGGTGACTATACTCACTGCTTTTTCACCACTTGTTGCCAGGATGAAGTGGCTCATGAGCCAAGTGTAGTGAGCACAACACCTGGCACACAGTGGTGGCATTCACTACCATCCCCACCCCTTCACCCAGGCCAAAGGGTCTGGAGGCCCCAGTGAACACAGCCAGCACCAGGCAGGCCTGGGGAGGGACACTACACAAGCAAGATGATAAAAAGTTTGACATCCTTTCCCAAGGCATTCTGCTGGGGCCTGGGACTCTGACAGGCAGATGAGGATAAATGGGTAAAAACAGCAACTGGGGGCATACAGGGATTTTAAGCACCATGATTAATTTGGGAGTCTCTCCTGGCCTCCATTTTTCTCTGATCTTACAGCAGTAAATAACCAAGCACCTACTATGTTGTGGCAAGGTAAGTCCTGCTCTCATAGAAACATCATGACTCCATCATGTTCTTCATTGTACAGGTGAGAAAACAGATTCAGTGCCAGGAAGTGATTTGCTCAAGTTCACATGGGGATCCTAGACTCAAACAGTTCGGTTGTACCCTAAAGCCCTAAGTCAGCCTTGAGAGCTCTCAAGGAGGTAGAAATGACAACTCTGGCTCCAGCCACTCACTCCATTGAGCGCAAGGTGGTCATAACAGAAGACTCAAACCTAGCTGTCACAGTTACCCATCCATGTAGAGAATCTTCCTGGGGCCTCAGGTATCTAAGTCTTTGCTGGCCCCTGTCCACGACTTCACCTGTGCCTCCCATTTTCTATCCAACCCTGTGCTTCCAGGCTTCAGCTCCCCGCTTGCACCCTGGGTATGTCTCAGGGACTTCTCTTGCCCTATTAGGGTCCTAGGCCTCAACCCTCTTCCTCCCTGGCCTGCTGTTCTGGGGCTCCTCTTGTCCTTAATTGCCCATGCCTGTTGCCCCCTCAGATTCTTATGCCTCCACAAAGAACTCACCACCCCCGCGTCCTTTTGAGTCCCTACTCTCCTTTACACTTGCGCTTTCCGTGGCTCCCTGAGACCTCCAACTCCTGAAAGTCCCTCCGACCGTGGTGGTCCAAAAGCCCTCGCTTCCCTCTGTCTCCTTGGAGCCCCTTTCGACCCAGACAGAAGGCCTCCAACTCTGTTCGCTGCCAGACCCGCGACCCCTGTGCCCTCGGCGGCCCCAGACACCAGGACCCTGTGCCCCTGGTGGCCCGCGCCCACCTTTGATGCTGATGCCCAGCCCGCCAGCGTCCGCCTTGCGCACCGTCACGCGGCGCCGCTGGAGCAGCAGCGCCTCGGGCAGCTGCGGGGGCGCCGCGCCCGGCTCGGCGGCGCCGTTGAGCTGCGCGGACTCGGGCTCCCGCGAAGCGCCAGGCTCGGGGCCGGCCTCGCCGTCGGCGGGGCTCACGGTCAGCGCGTCCTCTGCCAGACTGAGCAGCACCCGGTGCCAGCGCTCGCCGCCGGCCCCCGAACCCGCCCCGGCGCGCAGCTCCAGCAGCCCGTTGCGCGGAGCGCGTCTGCCTGATGCCATCTTTGCCTCAGAGCCCCGCGCCGCCGCGCTCGCCCCGTCCCGCCGCGCCCGGACCGCTCCAACCGAGCACCCAGGGTAGAGGGCAGCGGGGGCCCAGCTGGGCCAGCCGCCACCCTACCCCGGGCCGCTGGGGGCGGAGCCTCGGGGCGGGGCTAACGCAGGGGTGTGGCCAATGGCTAGGGGTGGGGCACAGCAGGGGGCGGAGACGTGGCTTCAGTGTTTAAGGAAGCGGTGAGGGACCACTGGAGGGGCGAGTCACAGGGCGTCAGGGCAGGCCCAAAAAGTAAGACGCGGAGGTGCGCGTGCCGGTGAGGGGCGGGGCTCCATCTGGGGGCGGGACTCCATCTGGGGGCGGGACTCCATCTGGAGGCGGGGCTTCATTCGGGGGCGAAACTCTGGCATCCCTTGGAAGAGTCCCTGTTCCAAACCTCTGTGGAAGGCTGGGACCTTAACTCTCAGATGTAGGGTCGCAAAAGATAAAGAACCACGGATCCGCCAGGAATATAGCACAGTGGCACAAGTGCCTGCCTGGCAAGCACAAGGTCCTGAGTTCGATTACTGGTACAAAACAAAAGAACCATGGATCCATCCAACCAGGCATGTGGCTTACCTCAGGAGGCTGAGGCGGGAGCATCCTTGCTAATGCCAAACAATCCTGGGCTACAAAGTGAGTTCAAGGCCAACCTGAATTGCATAGCTAGACCTTGTCTCAAAAAGAACACAAAAGCCGGGTGTAGTCTCTCACACCTGTAATCTCAGCACTCAGGAAGCTGAGGCAGGAGGATCATTGCGAGTTCAAGACCAGCCTGGGGTACAAAGTGGGCTCAAGACCAGCCTGAACTGCATCATGAGACCCTGTCTCAAAAATAAAATTTTTTTTTCAAAACAATAACAACAAAATGCTATGGATCTAAGTGAGAGGCCTTGGGCATCAGAACAGGGCTATGCATAGTGAAGCACTGGGCTTCTGGGACTTTGCAGCCAGGGTTTCTAGTGAATAAGCTTTGTAAGGAGTTGATTTCCCATTTGGCGAACCCGGCTTTGGTCTGTATGTTTAGTGTGGGGTGCAGTTTCTTAAGGTGGCAGGCCTGGAATACCAAGAGGAAAGTCTATGCTGAGAGCAAAGTGAAGAGATGGACAGTTCCCACTTCAAAACTAGAGGGGAGGGGCAGGCCTGACGAGGTGCAGGTTTGTAATCCCAGCAACTCGAGAGGCTGAGACAGGAGGATCACAAATTTGAGGCTAGCCTGGGCCACTTATAGAGACTGCCTCAAAACAAAAAATAAGCCGGGCGTGGTGGCGCACACCTTTAATCCCAGCACTCAGGAGGCTGAGGTAGGAGGAGTGTTGTGAGTTCAAGGCCAGCTTGGGCTACAACGTAAGCACAAGGCCGACCTGAGCTACATAGTGCAACCCTGTCTCAAAAAACTCGGGAGTTTGGCTCAGTGGCTTAAGTGCCTGTCTGGCGCGAGGTTGTGAGTTCAATCCCTGGTGCCACAAAAATAAATAAATAAATAAATAAATAAATGAAAGGGGAACAGGGAGGTGGCATTGTGGTAGAGTGCCTCTCAGTTTGACCCCAAATACAACACACTTTCGCACACATACACACACGCACGCACACACACACACACACACACACACACTCTACAAACTCGCTGTGAGGCCTGGTGAGAGAACCCAGAACTCCTGGTGTGCAAGAAAGTTGGGATAGCCATAGCCGGGTGTGGTGGCACATGCCTGTAATCCCAGGATGATCGCCTGATCTCTGTGAGTTCAAAGCCAACCTGGGCTACAAAATGAGTTCAAGGCTAGCCCCAATTGTGTAGTGAAACCCTGTCTCAAAAAGACAACAACAACAACAAAAAAAAAAGGGTGAGTGCAAGCTGGGGTTATAAATTTGAATAACTGGAGATTTGACTTCTGACCCTGCTGAGATATTCTGTTAGCTCCAAGTCTCACTTCTCTAGGCCTCATTTCCCTATCTGTGAAACAGGGGTCATAATAACCCCTATCTCACAGGGTTTTCATAGGGATTAAATTGATGTGGAAAACGCATTGCCAACTGTGAATCTCTGTTATATCGATATAATTATTACTACTTGAATGTTTGCTATTGATCACCTGTAACGCTCAGCATTTTTCATGTGCTTTCTCTTGCTATACAGAAACAAAAACCTGAAATTTACAAGACCTAATTGGTCAGGGTCACACATATATCAGTCCGGCAGAACTAGGATTCAGGCCTACCTAGGCCTGTTTGACACCAGTACCTGGTTACTAAATCACTCAGCTAGACAGTTGCCAAATATGGAAATAGGGCATGATTTTTGTCAGGAAAATCATACCACAGAGTCAACCTGCCCTCCTATGTACCCTTTGTTTCTTTCCCCCACCCCTAGCTGGGCAGTGTTGGGCAAAAAATGGGTAGAACCGCATCAGGCTGTAGATTCCCTGCACCTTTGTTTTTGTTTTGGTTTCGTTTGGTTTGATCGTTAATTTGTTTGTTTGGACACAGGATCTCGTTCTGTAGTCCAGGCTGGCCTTGAACTCACTATGTAGCCCAGGCTGCCTCAAACTTGCAGCAATCCTCCTGTCTCAGTTTCCTGAGTGCTGGGATTATAGCTGTGACCACCAGGCTCAGCTTCCTGCACCTTCGGGTAGGATCCTCCACATTAGATTCCATCAAGGGAAAAGAAAAGAAAATTCATGGGGGAGGAGGCATGAAAAGAATAAAGATGTGTTATGTACATATGCCAACTCCCTGTGATGAATGTAATCATCGTGTACTATAAACATGTACTGATGAAGACTTTTAAAATTTTAAAAAGAAAAGTCACAAGAAAACAGGTACATTAATCCCAGCGTTTGGGAGGCTGAGGTAGGAAGAGCACTGTGAGTTCGAGGCCTGCTTGGGCTACAATGTGAGCACAAGGCCGGCCTGAGCTACATAGTGCGACCCTGCCTCAAAAAAAAAAGGGCTGGGAGTTGGGCTCAGTGACTTAAGCGCCTGTCTGACAGGCTCAAGGTTGTGAGTTCAATCCCCAGTGCCGCAAAAAAAAAAAAAAAAGAAAGAAAGAAAGAAAAGAAAAAGAAAAAGAGCCGGGCGTGGTGGCGCACGCCTTTAATCCCAGCACTCGGGAGGCTGAGGTAGGCGGAGCGTTGTGAGTTCGAGGCCGGCTTGGGCTACAACGCGAGCGCAAGTCCGGCCTGAGCTGCATAGTGCGATCCTGCTTCAAAAAACCAGGGCCGGGAGTTTGGCTCAGCAGCTTAAGTGCCTGTCTGGCAGGCACGAGGCTGTGAGTTCAATCCCCGGTGCCGCAAAAAAAAAAAAAAAAGAAAAAGAAAACAGGTACATATACATGTTGTCTACAGCAAACTTATGTTCATAAGTAACAGGACAGAAACCAAACCAAACCAAACAAACCAAAACAGTAGGGAGGAAAATGGCATTGAAAATCCATGAGGCCACATATATGGTACATGTGAATTACGTGCACATATACATAAAATATACAGATAGCATTTATTTGGTGTTCACTATACACTGGCATTGAGCTGGCTGATTTATGTACATTGGCATTTGAACCTCACATAAATCCTGGACAACCTGTATATTATCCTCATTTTATATATGAAGAGAGGGAGGCAGACACACCAGTACTAAGAACAGACCTCTATTTTAACCTGGGTCTGTCTGGCTCCCAAGCTCATATTCCTTCTGCTCCTTTCTGCAGCACACACATAGTGTCAGAGATGATTCTCTGATTCATTTATTCACAAACATTTTTTGAACATCCACCATGTGCCACAATGTTTGGTGTGGGGATTCAGTTGTAAACAAGGTAGACAGATTCTTACCTCCAGAGCATACAATCTGTTGGAAGGCAGGATCCCCTAATAACTCAAAGCATAGGGTTAGCCAGGCATGATGGCACACACATGTAATCCTGGCACTCTGAGGCAGAAGTATCACAAGTTTGGGCCCAGCCTGGGCAACTTTGCAATTTAGCAAGACTGTGTCAAAAAAAAAAAAAAAAAAAAGCAGGGGAGCTGGGCATGGTGGCGCATACCCTTAATCCCAGCACTCAGGAGGCTGAGATAGGGGGAGCATTGTGAGTTTGAGGCTGGCTTGGGCTACAATGCGAGCGCAAGTCCAGCCTGAACTACATAGTGCGACCCTGCCTTGAAAAAAACTAGGGCCAGCAGTTTGGCTCTGGCTTAAGCGCCCATCTGGCAGATGCAAAGTTGTGAGTTTGATCCCCAGTGCCA
>RJWM01005054.1:0-40307 GCA_004363535.1 Dasyprocta punctata | reverse complement strand
CTGACCCAGGTTTTAGTATTAAAAAAAAGAAAAGCAGCTGAGCATGGTGATGCACGCCTGTAATCCCAGCACTCAGGAGGCTGAGGCAGGAGGATCATTGTGAGTTCGAGACCAACCTGGGCTACAGAGTGAGTTCAAGGCCAGCCTGAACTGCATAATGAGACCCTGTCCCAAAAACTAGGGTTGGGGATTTAGCTCAGTGGCTTAAGCACCTGTCTGGCAGGCGCGAGGTTGTGAGTTCGATGCCTGGTACCTAAAATAAAATAAAATAAAAATAAAAATAAAAAGCATAGATTTAAAGTCTGATTTCCTCTGTTCAAATTCTCACTGTGGTAAATGAAAATGGTAGCTTACTGGTAGAGTGCTTGCCTGACAGGCATGAAGCCCTAAGTTCTATCTGCAGCACTAAAAAAAAAAAAAAAAAAAAAAAAGCTGGACATCATCAAGTCTCACACCTCCAGAGAATGAGGGAGGATGATCTCAAGTTTGAAGCCAGCCTTGGCTACATAGCAATACCCTGTCAAAAAAATAAAAAATTCTCACTTTTGGTCTTTGTGGTTCTGAATGACTTTAACTGGTAAATTTTCATTTCATAATCTATAAAATGGGAATATTAAAATTACTACCTCTGGCCAGGCCATGTGGCTCACCCCTTTAATCCCAGCACTTGGGAGGCTGAGGTAGGTGGAGCGTTGTGAGTTCAAGGCCTGCCTGAGCTACATAGTGCAACCCTGCCTCAAAAAACTAGGGCTGGGAGTTTGACTCAGAGGCTTAAGCGCCTGTCTGGCAGGCGTGAGGCTATGAGTTCAATCCTCAGTGCTGCAAAAAAAAAAAAAAAAAAAAATTAAAAATAGTTACTACCTCTGGGATTATTATTATTATTATTATTATTGCAGAACCAGGGATTGAACTCACAACCTCACACCTGCCAGACAGGCGCTTAAGCCACTGAGCCAAACTCCCAGCCCTGGTTTTTTGAGGCAGGGTCGCACTGTGTAGCTCAGGCCGGCCTTGTGCTTGCCTTGTAGCCCAAGCCGGCCTCAAACTCACAACACTCCTCCTACCTCAGCCTCCCGAGAGCAGGGATTAAAGGTGTGCACCACCATGCCCAGCTACCTCTGGGATTATTATAAGAAATAAGTAAAATACCGGTAAGCTGCTCAGCATGGTTCTTATTTATAGTAAGTTTTCAACAAATATGAGTTGTAATTATACTAGAAAAAAGCATCGACCAAACAGCTTCCATGTAGAGTGCTAAGTAACAAAACAAGGGAGACCCAGGTATGGTGGCGCACGCCTATAATTGCAGCACTTGAGAGGCTGAGGCAGGAGGATCACAGTGAGTTTAAGAACAGCCTGAGCTACATAGTGAGGCCTTGTCTCAAAAATTAATTAATTAAAAAGAATTCAGCATCTGGCATATATGCATATGACAATAAATATATGGAAGAGGGGCTGGGGAAATAGCTCAGCAGCATAGCACCTGCCTGTCAGGTGCAAGGTCATGAGTTCAATCCCCAGTACAAAAAAAAAAATTTATATATATGTATATAATATATATATATATATAAGTTATATATATATATAATATGGAAGAAAGAGCAGGGAGTAAGGGAAGAAAGGAAAGAGGAAGGAAAGATGGGAAGAATGGAAGGAAAGAGAGTATAGCAATGTATATATTCCCTCATGATCTGAAAGGATAACTTTGCTTAAAAATTATAGAACAATCTGAGAAGTTTAGGGTAAGAATTTGTGGTCAGTAAGAACTGCATCCTACTTGTCAGCTTCTAGAAGTGTCACTCTGATGGTAGAGAAAGGGCAGGCGAGATCAGGTCAGGGAGGATGGGTAGGGCTCCTTTCTCAGCACGAAAGCCAGGAGCCAGATCCTTAAAAGTCACCCCACGTACTACGCTGTTTAAAAGACTTAAGGAAGCCCAGACAAACTTGGTGAGAAAGAGCCCTGACAGAGAGTTCCTCCCCTGGGGAACAATTTTCTGTGAATAGAATGGGAGGGAAAGGCGGAGAGAGGATCTGTATGCAAAGGGGCTAGCAGAGAAAGAAGATGTAGGGCCAAGAAAATAATGATGTGCATGCACATGCATGTGTGTGTGTGTGTGTGTGTTTATGCATACTATGTGTGCATGTGTGTCCATGATCACACTGTACAGGCAGTGCCAATCACCCCAGGAAGTTGGAGCTGCAGGAATGCCCTGCTCCTCCACTGGTCAGCTGATGCCTCTCTACTGTGGCTCAGAAATTGGCCTCCCACACACCCACAGGCCTGGCTCCTCACCAAACTGCAGGCAGAGCTCCCAGAGGAAAACAGTTCACACCCAAGAGATGGGAGGTTGGGGGAAAAGCTGCCCAGCCCACTGAAGGCCCCACAGGCTCAAGCCCTGCGACAAAGGTTCGGAGGCCTGGTCAGACAGGAAGGTCCATTCACACTGGCTCCAGGGTAAGGAGCAGGGATCCCTATTTCCCCGGCCTCACACCCAGGGACAGCAATAATAACAACAGTTTACATGTTTGAGTGCCTGATGTATGTGTTTTCTGTAGATCATCTCCTTTTACACTCATGACAATCCTAGAAAATAAGTCTTGTCTTGTTACTATCCCCATTCAGCAGATGAGGAAACTGACGCATAAACTAGTAAACCAAGGTAGTCTGGTGTCACAGCTCTGTTTGACACTATACTGCACCCTGGGAGAGGTGTGGATGCTGAGGCTTTCAAAATCTAAGACTCAGATACTCCTAGGTGTGGTGATGCACGCCTGCGATCCCAACATTGAGGAGGCTGAGAGAGGAGAATGGCTGCAAATTTAAGGCCAGCCTGGGCTATGTAGTGAGTTCAAAGCGAGCCTGAACAACAAACAAACAAATCCCCAGGTACTATACTATGTAGGAGGGGAACCAAACAAGAACTTTTAATTTTTGGTACCAGGGATTGAACTCACAACCTCACGCCTGTCAGGCAGGCAGCTTAAGCCACTGAGCCAAACTCCCAGCCTTAATTTTTTTCAGGCACGGTCGCACTGTGTAGTTCAGGCCGGCCTTGCTCACACTGTAGTCCAAGCCAGCCTTGAACTCACAGTGCTCCTCCTACCTCAGCCCCTGAGTGCTGGGATTAAAGGCGCGCACCACCACACCCAGCTCAAACAAGAATTTTTTTTATCTTTTTTTTTTTTCCTCCAGCACTAGGGATTGAATCCAGGGCCGTCACACAGAGCTGTACCCATGGACCATTTGTAAGGTTTTTTACCTTGAAACAGGATCTTACTAAGTCACTAAGTCGCCAGGCTGGGATCAAATTTGCAATGCTCCTGCCTCAGCCTCTTAGAGTCCTGTGATTACATGTTTGAGCCACTGTGCTTGGCACCGAGCAGGTTATTTATGATTCCAAAGGCTTCACACTTCCACTGGGCAACCCTAGGACATGGACCAGACTTACAAAATGTTCATGAATACAAAAAAGAGTCGTGGAATTTAGAGTAAAGGAAAGTTTTTAGTCTTTGTGCTGGGGACTTGCTACTTAAACTGTCTATTCAGACTAAAGTTGAGAGAAAGTCCAAAATTCTCCTGCAGTGTTTTAGCAGTTCCTTCACAGCACTCACACCACGTGAACTTCAGCATCCTCTGCTGCTGACCAGCACCTGTCTCTCCACCAGGCAGGGCCTCTGTGAGGCAAGAACTCTGTCCATCTTGTTTATTGCTGTAAGCCCAGCATGCAGCATAGTGGCTGGTACTGTGAAATACTCACTAAGTGAATGAAAGAGTGGATGAACAACTGCCTGGGAGGGCAATAGCTTAGGCCGCAGAGGTAAGTAATGTGGTCTATGGTCAAGTGAGGAACCGGCCAGAGAGCAGTAGGCCTCAGTGAGCTCCCTCAGTTAAAGGGAGTATTATCCATAGCCGGGCGTGGTGGCGCACGCCTTTAATCCCAGCACTCAGGAGGCTGAGGTAGGAGAAGCGTTGTGAGTTTAAAGCCGGCTTGGGCTACAACATGAGCGCAAAGCCGGCCTGAGCTACATAGTGCGACCCTGCCTCAAAAAACCAGGGCCGGGGGTTTGGCTCAATGCCTTAAGCGCCTGCCCTGGCAGGCGTGAGGTTCTGAGTTCAATCCCTGGTGCCGCAAAAATAAATAAATAAATCAGTCAATAAAGGGAGTATTATCCACCATTAAAGTCCCAACAGCTAGCCGGGCATGGTGGTGCACGCCTTTCATCCCAGCACTCGGGAGGCTGAGGTAGGTGGAGCGCTGTGAGTTTGAGGCCGGCCTGGGCTACATAGTGCGACCCTGCCTCAAAAAAAAAAAAAAAAACTAGGGCTGGGAGTTTGGCTCAGTGGCTTAAGCGCCTGTCTGGCAGGCATGAGGCTGTGAGTTCGATCCCTGGTGCTGCAAAAAAAAAAAAAAGTCCCAACAGCTGGGCACTATGGTGCATGCCTGTAATCCCAGCACTATGGAGGCTGAGGCAGGAGGATCACTGTGGGCTACAAAGTGAGCTCAAGGCCAGCCTGAACTGTATAATAAGACCCTGTCTCAAAAAGACAAAAAAAATTCCCAATACAGATTGGGCATGGTGGTACATTCTTATAATCCCTGCACTCAGGAGGCTGAGGCAGTATAATTTTTTTTTTTTTTTGGTACCGGGAATCGAACTCACAGCCTGGAGCCTACCAGACAGGCACTTAGGCCACTGAGCTAAATCCTCAGCCCTATTTTTTGAGACAGGGTCTCACTATGCAGTTCAGGCTGGTCTCGAACTCACAATGATCCTCATGCCTCAGCCTCCCGAGTGCTGGGATTACAGGTGTGTGCCACCATACCTGACTGAGAATTTTATTTATTTATTTATTTATTTATTGTCTTTTTTGAGACAGGGGTTTGCTATGCAGTTCAGGCTGACTTTACAGACAGGAGAATTTTGAGTTCAAGGTAAGCCTATAATACATAGAAGGTCCCCACCTCAAAAACTAAACTAAACTAAACTAAACTAAAATATAGTTGGGCGTGGTGGCACATTTCTGTAATCGCAACACTTTGGAGGTTAAAGCAGGAGGATTGCCAAGAGTTCAAGACCAGCCTGGGCTTCATAGTGAGCTCAAGAACAGCCTGAACTACACAGCAAGACTCTGGCTCAATAAATAAATAAATAAATAAACAAACAAACCATATGAAATGGCACATGCTGTAATCTCAGCACTCAAGAGCATCTTGTCACAAATTCAAGCAGTGGGCTGCATAGTGAATTTAAGGTCATCCTGAACTAAACAGTGAGAACGTGTCTCAAAAAAACAGTCGCCAAACCGGGCGCACACCTTTAATCCCAGCACTCGGGAGGCTGAGGTAGGAGGAGCATTGTGAGTTCGAGGCCGACTTGGGCTACAACGTGAGCACAAGGCTGGCCTGAGCTACATAGTGTGACCCTGCCTCAGAAAACTAGGGCTGGGAGTTTGGCTCAGTGGCTTAAGTGCCTGTCTGGTAAGTGCAAGGTTGTGAGTTCAATCCCCAGTGCCACAAAATAAATAAGTAAGTAAATAAAAATGTAAAAAGGCCATCCATGGGGAAAATTTTTCCTTCTTACTTTTTTTTTTTTTTTTTGGTACCAGGAATCGAACTCTGGATCTTGTGCTTTGCCAGGCAAGCACTTGTGCCACTGAGCTATATCCCCCACCCCCTTCTCACTTTCAATTATTCAACAAATTTTGTTCAGTGGGTTTGGGGTCAGTATGAGAAATGATATCATGTCTCATTTGTGATCACTTCCTAGGCTAGCTTTCTCTCTCTCTCTCTGTCTCACTCCCTTTCCTCTTCCCTCCCTCCACTTATTAATTCATTCACTCATTCATAAATATTTATTGAAGCTGGGCATGGTGGCATACATCTGTACTTCCAGAACTCTGGGAGGCTGAGGCAGGAAGATCACAAGTTGGAGGCCCATCTGGGCAATTTGGTGACTTAGTGAGACTCTGATTCAAAATCTAAAAAAAATAAAAAAGGGCTGGAGAACATAGCTCAGTGCAAAGGCCTTGAGGTCAAACCCTAGTACACACATATAGAGAACCCTTTCCCCTCCTCGTCAGTCTAGGAAGCTTTATAATTGTAATTCCAAGAAGTTATTGGAATTCTAGTGAGCTAATTCCAATCTACCATTTCTAGTGCAACCCAAGGTGAGAAATAAAGACACTGAGACATATACACAGTTATGGGAAGCAAAGGGGTCCTAAATCCAGCCAAGACACTGGTTCACCAGAACAAAGGCCTTGCCCAAAGCCCAACCTAGGTTTGTTTTTTGTTTTTTTGTTTTTGCGGCACCAGGGATCGAACTCACAACCTCGCACCTGCCAGGGCAGGTGTTTAAGTCACTGAGCCAAACTCCCAGCCCTGGTTTTTTGAGGCAGGGTCGCACTATGTAGCTCAGGCTGGCCTCATGCTCACGTTGTAGCCCAAGCCGGCCTTGAACTCACAACGCTCCGCCTACCTCAGCCTCCCGAGTGCTGGGATTAAAGGCATGCGCCACCATGCCCGGCTCCAACCTAGGTTTTATTAATTCTCCATGAGGGGAGTGGTTCGGGGATGAGTGACAGCAAGAGTGGCAGGAAATACGTGACTGCCATGACTACCGTGAGCTGGGCTAGGTAGGAGGTCTGAGATCACTTCTGCTCTAAGCAGAGGGCAAGAAATACAGAGAGCAATCTGCATTACACAGCTGAGGTAGTAGCTAATAATTTGGGGTCAGTGCCTCAGTTCTGATGTACAGTCCTTTTTGCCCTGGGAAGTCATAGCCTCTTTATTGAGGCTCAATTCCAGGTGACACTATGGAGCATGTCTCTCCATCCCGCCAGGCTCAACCACTCAACCACATATTTGGGGAGTCCCTGGGCGTGGTAACACTGACCTGTAGCTTTGCTTCAGAGATTATACATCAGCTCCTCAGCCAGCCCAATTTGCATTGCTTAAAGCCAAATGAAGGGACAAAGAAATAATCTAGCCAGCTCTGTACATATCAATACCTGGAGATAGGGCCAAGTTTATCCAAAATGGAGATAGTTGTTCTTTGTGTCAAGGAGAGTCCTCTGGGTGGTTTCTCCATACACACACACAGTACACAAGCAGCTATTGAGCTGGGGCTGTACCTCAGTGGTAGAGCATCTGCCTAGTATGTATGATGCCCTGTGTTTAATCCCAGCATAGCACCCCCCAAAAAAGTAAAAATAAAAAATATTTCAAAAATAGCTGGGCAAGCCAGGTATGGTGGTGCATGCCTTTAATCCCAGCACTCGGGAGGCTGAGGTAGGAGGAGCATTGTGAGTTTGAGGCCAGCTTGGGCTACAACACGAGCACAAGGCTAGCCTGAGCTACATACATACTGCAACCCTGTCTCAAAAAACTAGGGCTGGGAGTTTGGCTTAGTGGCTTAAGCACTTGCTTGGCAGTCTCGAGGTTGTGAGTTCGACTCCCAGTGCCAAAAAAAAAAAAAAAAAATAGCTGGGCACAAAACCAATCTGGACTACATAGTGAGACCCTGTCTCAAAAAACAAAAACAAGTCAGGTGTGGTGGCGCATGCCTGTAATCTCAGCATTTGGGAGGCTGAGGTAGGTAGAGCATTGTGAGTTTGAGGCCTGCTTGGGCTGCAACATGAGCGAGGCAGACCTGAGCTACATAGTGCGACCCTGCCTCAAAAAAAGTACGGCTGGGAGTTTGGCTCAGTGGCCTAAGTGCCTGCCTGGCAGGCACGAGGTTGTGAGTTTGATCCCCAATACTGAAAAAAAAAAAAAAAAAAAAAAAACACTAACAAAACATATATATACACGCATGATGATGCAGGCTTCTAATCTCAGCACTTGAGTGGCCAAAGCAGAAGGATCATTTCAAATTCAAGGCCAGCTTGGGCTACATAGTGAGTTCAAGGCCATTTTGAACTACATACTGAAACCCTGTCTCAAAAAGTAAGCAAACAAGCTGGGCGTGGTGGCACACGCCTTTAATCCCAGCACTCGGGAGGCTGAGGTAGGAGGAGCTTGTGAGTTCGAGGCTGGTTTGGGCTACAAGGTGAGCGCAAGGCTGGCCTGAGCTACACAGTGCGACCCTGCCTCAAAAAAACCAGGGCCAGGAGTTTGGCTTAGCGGCTTACACTCCTGTCAGGCAGACGCGAGGTTGTGAGCTCAATCCCTGGTGCCAAAAAAAAAAAAAAAAGTAAACAACAACAAATATATATATATATATATTTTTTTTTTTTTTCCCCTGTACTGAGTCAGGCACTGTACTATGCTCTGAGAATACACCGCAAAGGAGATACGTGAAGGCCCTGCCCTAATGAAATCTAAATAGTAAACAAGAAAACAACAAAAACAAACAAGAAAACAAAAGTTACAACATCTAACTGGGTGTGGTAGTGCACGCCTGTAATCCCAGCATTTAGGAGGCTGAGGCAAGAGGATCTTTGAAGTTGGAGACCAGCCTGGCCTACAAAGTGAGTTCAAGGTCTTGCCTAAACTGCATAGTGAAGCCCTGTCTCAAAAAAACAAAAACAAACAAAAAAACACTCACTATTACATCTTACGTGCACCAAAAAATAATGAACAAGGTATAATGATAGAGAGTATCAGGAGGCACCCAGTGCTGGCTGGTCAGAAGAGAAGGTCTCTTTGAGGTAAAACCTAGAAGTTAACAAGGAACCAGTTATGCCCAGCAGAACCAGCCTGTACGAAGGCCTGGACATAGTGATACAGGAAAATGATCTCGGTGGGAGACCTCCAAATAATATAGGAAAAATGATCCCAGACCTCCAAATGATGTGGGGGAATGAAACTCCCAACCTACTATATGTAGGGCGCGAGTTCGTGTTCTCTAAAATTGAAGAATGAATTTTAGGAACAACAGAGGGTAAGAACAGAAGATATTTATTGAGAGAAAGAAAACTTCTGTCTGAGGGACAGAAGGAGGCCCGAGTGGGTTGTCAAAGACTCTGTCATATTTAGGAACTTTTATAGAGTAAAACCATGATGGGGAAAACTGGGAACTGGCCAGGCAGACGGGCATAAGGTGGGACATAACCATGGTTAACCAATAAGATTAATTGCTCAGGTAGAATTGATTAAATCAAGGACAAATGGGGAGGCGAGTCATGTAGTAAGCAAGGGATGCTTAACAATAATGACTCTTCCTGTAAAAGGGTGGAATGCTGATTCCTGACTTCCTCAGGATGATATAGAACTATTTAGAATATCAGTCCTTAGCATATGGGTGTATTTGTTTTGCCTTTTGTCTTGATATCTGGCCTGCAGCAAGAGGTGTGGGTCTCTTCCAAGGTCACTAAGACCTCTGGTCCTCTGTGCCCGTTTTCTTGAGGGCCTAGTCCTGTCTGACTGCCTATAATATTTCTGTCTAACTCAGTTGCCTGTAACAATAGGAAAGCCTGTGGCATCTCTGGGTGACTGGAGTTCAATTAGCAAGGGGGAAAATGCAGAGAAGGTCCTCGGAGAAAGATTAAGATCTCATACTGATATAGGGGAATGAAACTCCCGACCTACTTACTATATGTCCAGTATGAGTCCATGTTCTCTAAAATTGAAGAATGAACTTTAGGAAGACAGAGATTAAAAGCAGAAATATTAGCCGGGTGTGGTGGCACACACCTTTAATCCCAGCACTCAGGAGGCTGAGGTGGGAGGAGCATTGTGAGTTTGAGGCGGGCTTGGGCTACAACACAAGCACAAGGCCAGCCTGAGCTACATAGTGTGACCCTGCCTCAAAAAACTAGGGCTGGGAGACTTCCTGCAAAATGGCCAACCAGATGACATCGTGATAGGGAGACTCCCTGGAATACACCATCCAAATGCTGGAATAAAGAGTGATATGATAATGGAGGGAAGCAAGGGAGAGGGAGATGGATCCTCTGGACCCAAGAGGAGTCTAGAACGAAAACAGTGGCCCACGGAAAGAGAAAAAAAAGGAGAAATAAACGGGCATAGGTGGGGACCAGCAGTACCTCTGACCAGAGCTGTGTCCAGATGGCGGCAGGACCTGAACTGGGAAGGCATGACTGAAGTGCTGGTGATATGTGATTGAATCGCTGCAGCTGCAGTGGTGACGGCGGAGGCAGCAATCGATTGTGAAATGAGGTGGTCACAAGCAGGCGAGTGAGTGAACCCGGCAGGCCTCAGCCCCCAACCCCCCACCCCCGAGGGAGAGCGAGGGACAGGCATCCATTTTGAGACCAGAACTGCACCTAGTTAGGCATGGTTCCTTGTTCACACTGAGCCCTGGAGGGTCCTGGTGGAATCTGCACAGGCGCCCTGGGGGTGATAGGGGAAGTTTGGCAGACGGCCGGTACAGGTTCCCAGGCAGCGACCCCGTCCTCGTGCACTGCACCAGACATCCGTGGAGCGGAAACAGGCTTGGGAAAGACAGTGGACCAACACGGGCTCACTGCAGATAAATTAGGAGATCCCAGAATAGCCCAGGAAAATGCCAAGACAGAAAGGTAGAGGGTGCTCTCCGGACTCCAATACAAGCAGAACAAATCCAGGAGAAGCAAACGCAGAAAAGGTCGGGAGTCCAAAAATTAAAATCTCAGAGGAAATGACAATCGAAGTGGGGAGACAACTCCATGAAGCTATAAAAGAAATTAAAGCGGCACTATTAGTCCAACTGAGAATAGAAATGAAATACATAATAGGGGAATCGCTAAACACCTCTAAAGGAGACATAGCCGGAAAGGTGGAGGATGGAAAATCAAAGGAGATTGAGAATGAAACAAATAAAGACTTAGAACGCATCAATCAGATTCAGAGAGATTACCAGGAACTCAAAGACTCCAATAAAAGTTGGCAGAACCACTTGAAGGAAACTAAAGATAATCTTTCATATCTGGAAGAAAAAATGGCAGCCTGGGAGAGAGAAAGGAAAGACTTGCTAAAAATAATAAGAAATCTGGAAGTGGCAGTGCAACGGCTGCAAGGCAATCCAAGGAAATATAATTTACAAATAAAAGGTGTGAGTGAAAAAGCAGGGGTCAATACAAATCAAATTAAAAGCCTATTCACAGAAATAATTTCAGAAAATTTTCCAAGCATAGGAACAGGAAGAGACTTTTAGATAACTGAAACATATAGAACTCCAGCTAAACTTGACCAAAATAGGCCTATACCCAGACATATAATAATCAAGATTCCAGAAATTCAACACAAAAACAAAATATTAAAAGCTATTGGAGAAAAGAGACAGATTACCTACAAAGGAAGGCCCATCAGAATGACGACAGACTTCTCAACACAAATCATCAGGTCAAGAAGAGCTTGGAGTGAAATATTTCAAGCCCTGAAGGAAAATAACTTCCAACCCAGATTGATGTACCCTGCAAAATTATCCTTTAAAATCAACGGAGAAACAAGATACTTCCACAACAAAGAACAACTAAAGGAATTTATGACAACCATGCCAACCCTACAAAGAATACTGAAGTACATTCTAGAGAGAGATAAAGAAGTCCACTGCTCCAGAAACAGCAACAGAGATACCACCGAGCAGGGCAGACAAATGAATAATCCATCAATGGGATTTAAGTCCAGTATTGTTTTCAATGAGCTGTTTAGTTTAATCCTATTCTATCTTGACCGGCCTAACTTTATCATAAATGATGACAAAGACAGATATTGTAAAGATAACAAAATGTATAAGGGTAGCCTTCAATGATATATGATCACCTTGCTTCAAAACCAGGTATTACTTTCACTGCTCTGTTCTGAGGGATTTTAACCTATCTTAGTGTGTTTGTGTTACAACAGATGATATAGGCAACTGCCTTAAAGCTAATATGAGACACTATAGAAATCAATGTCGCATTACTATGTATTGTCTCCATTACCTTATTTGTTATTGGTTTTATTCAGTACTATTTCATTCGACTATATTTGGCCAATTGGTAAGGGCATTTAATTCAAAGATAATAAGAGGTATTACAAGGGGAACCGAGGAAGGAAGTTATGGAAAAAAGACATAGTTTTATATGAGGGTATTCATAAGATAGTTTAAAAGTCTATACTACTAAATGCATAAACTGGTGAGAGAGAACAGTTGATATTCATATGACCAGATCAATACTATATGTCTTTACCTGTCAATCTGAACAGCCCCCTTAATGGTAACGATGTACAACATTGCAACTACTGTAAAATTCCAACCATCTAAATTCTTAAACCTATAATTTTACAGTATTCAATATGTTGTTGATGTTTGTTTATCCCTTTAGTTTTTTGTTTCTCTTATGTACGATCATTCTTTTATCCTGTATTGGTTTCACTCTGAACTATTTCACTTGATTATATTAGACCTGATGTTATGGGTAGTTATTTCAATGATAACAAGAGGTATTCTAAGGGGAAAGGAAGGAAGGAAGGGAAAAGGAAAAAGACATAAATTTATTAATATGCATAAATAAGACAGTTAAAAAAACAGTAGTACTAAATACATTAGCTATTGAAAAGGAAAAGTTAATATTCCTGAGTTGATAAATCTTACATGTCTATATCTGTCAATATCCCCAACCCCTAGGAAGGTAACGATATGCAATATTGTAACTACTGTTAAACTTCAACCACCTCAGTGTGTAAACCTACAATGTTATCGTATCAGATCTGTTATTGTTGTTTGTCTGTCTTTTTTGCTTTTTGTTTCTATCTTCTGTATCTATTTTCTCTTAAATAAAAAAAATAGAAAAAAAAAAAAAAAAAAACTAGGGCTGGGAGTTTGACTCAGTGGCTTAAGTGCCTGTCTGGCAGGAACGAGGTCGTGAGTTCAATCCCTGGTGCCGCAAAAAAATAAGAGATGTGTGTCTTTTCCAAGATCACAAGACATCTGGTCCTCTGTGCCCTCCTTTAAGGGCCTAGCCCTGACTGCCAATAATATTTCTAACTAACTCAGCTGCGTGTAACAATACAGCAGGAAAGACACCAGATTTTACTCCATGAAAAGAGCACTGAAGGGTTTCCACGGAGAATTAACATGGCCTGATTTATGGCACTACATTTAATATTTACTACTCCAAAATATTTAAAGCAATATATACAAGGGGCTAAATATATAGCTCAATGGTAGAGTGCTTGCCTAGGATGTGCAAGACTCAGTTCAATTCTCAGCACTGTAGGAACTAGAAACCAAGTTGTCATTGTCGTCGCGGTCGTCGTCGTCCTCCTCCTTCTCCTCCTCCTCCTCCTCCTCCTCCTCCTCCTCCTCCTCCTCCTCCTCTTCCTTCTCCTCCTCCTCTTCCTTCTCCTCCCCCTCCACCTCCGCTGCTGCTGCTGCTGCTGCTTCTTCTTCCTTTTCTTGTTCTTCTTGTTCTTCTTGATCTTGTTGTTGTTGTTGTTGTTGTTGTTCTTCTTCTTCTTCTTCTTCTTCTTCTTTTTCTTCTTCTTCTTCTTCTTCTTCTTCTTCTTCTTCTTCTTCTTCTTCTTCTTCTTCTTCTTCTTCTTGTTTTGGTACTGGGGATTGAACTCATGACCTTGCTCTTGCCAGGCAGGCACTTGTGCTGATGAGCTAAATCCCCGGGCCCCCAGCACTGTAACATAATTTTTTTTTTTTTTGAGACAGAGTCTTGCTTTGTAATCCAGTCTAGCCTTGAACTCACAGCAATCTTCCTGCCTCAGCTTCCTGCCACCACACCCAGCTAAATAATTATTTTAACATCTAGCTAAAGTACCAGGTGTTGTGGCACATGCCTGTAGTTCCAGCACTCGGAAGGCTGAGGCAGAAAGGTGATGAGTTTGAAACCATCTTGGGCTACATAGTGAGTCTGAGGCTAGCCAGAGCTACAGTAGTAATGTTACAAGAAGCTGAGTTATTTAGAAATATTACAGGTAAGAGCTGGGAGTTTGGCTCAGTGGCTTAAGAGCTTGTCTGGCAGGCGCGAGGTTATGAGTTCAATCCCTGGTGCCTCAAAAAAAAAAAAAAAAAAGAAATATTATAGGTAGTAAGACAGGGCTGGGCCCTCAAAGGAGCCAGTGCAGAAGACCAGATACCTTGAAACCTTGGAGGAGGCTGATACCTCCCAAGCTTTAGGGCAAATCTCAAAACAAAAAGCAAAACAAATGCAACCACACCCTAAGTATAAGCATCAGGGATTGATATTCTAAATAGGTACCCATCACCTTGAGGAAGCCAAGAGTCAGAGTCACCATTCCAACCCTCTAAGGGCAAGAGTCACTGCTCTTTAAGCTTGTCTGCTTGCTACATGATTCACTTTCCCATTTGTCCCTGGTTTGGTCAATTTTACCTGAACAATTAATCTTACTGGTTGATCCTAGTTCTGTCCCACCTCACGCTCATCTGCCTTGCGAGTTCCCATGTTTTCCCCATCTTGTACCTGTCTCACTTTGTGGTATTACTCTAGAAAAGTCCCTAGAAAAGACAGTCTTTGGCAACCTACTCGGGACCCCTTCTGTCTCTCTCTACCAGACAGAAGATTTCTTTCTCTCAATAAATATATTCTGCTCTTCCTTTAATACCAGCACTAGGGAGGCTGAGGCAGGAGGATCACTGTGAGTTCAAGACCAGTCTGGGCTACAAAGTGAGTTCAAGACCAGCCTGAACCGCATAGTGAGATCCTGTCTCCAAAAATAGGGCTGGGAATTTAGCTCAGTGGCCTAAGTGCCCGCCTGGCAGTCACAAGGTTGTACATTCTATCCCTGGGCTGGGCATGGTAGCGCACACCTTTAATCCCAGCACTCGGGAGGCTGAGGTAGGTGGAACGTTATGAGTTCCAGGCCGGCTTGGACTACAATGCGAGCGCAAGGCCGGCCTAAGCTACATAGTGCGACCCTGACTCAAAAAACTAGGGCCGGAGCAGGGCGTGGTGGCACATGCCTTTAATCCCAGCACTCGGGAGGCTGAGGTAGGTGGAGCATTGTGAGTTCGAGGCCAGCCTGGACTACAACACAAGTGCAAGGCTGGCCTAAGCTACATAGTGTGAACCTGCCTCAAAAAACTAGGGCTGGGAGTTTGGCTCAGTGGCTTAAGTGCCCATCTGGCAGGTGCGAAGTTATTAGTTTGATTCCCAGTGCCAAAAGAAAAAAAAAATGTTAGATCTCCAGTACCAGAAAAAAAAAAAAATATATATATATATATATTTTTTTTTTTTTCCTGCTCTTAACCTCTGTTGTTCCTAAAATGCATTCTTCAATTTTAGAAAACACAAATTTATACTGAGACATCTAGTAGGTTGGGAGTTTCATTTCCCTATGTCAGTTAAGACCTTGTCTAAAAACAACAACAAATCTAGGTAAAGTGTAAAGAAAAAGAAAATAAATAATCATATACCCAGCACCTGGTATAAAGAACAGAATATAGTCATCTGAGGCTTTCTGTTTTCCGACTTCATCATTCTTTCTTCTCACATCTGGATTATCACCATGATGTAAATTTTGTACTAATCCATTTCTTACACTTTGTTAGAGTGTTAAGATATTTATACTGTATGTCTCAAATTTTAAAAATGAACCAAGTGTGGTGGCACATGCTTATAATCCCAGTTCTTGGAAGGCAGAGACAATAAAATTTACTTATTTATTTTTTGCGGCACCAGGGATTGAACTCACAACCTCACACCTGCCAGACAGGCGCTTAAGCCACTGAGCCAAACTCCCAGCCCTAGTTTTTTGAGGCAGAGTCGCACTATGTAGCTCAGGTCGGCCTTGTGCTTGCGTTGTAGCCCAAGCCGGCCTCGAACTCACAATGCTCCACCTACCTCAGCCTTCTGAGTGCTGGGATTAAAGGCGTGCACCACCACGCCCAGCTGACAATAGAATTTTTGAAAGCTCAAGGTCAGCCTGAACTGGACTACATAGTGAGACCCTGTCTCAAAACACACACCAATCTGGGTATGGTGCACACACCTGTAATCCCGGCACTCAGGAGGCTGAGTCAGGAGGATGGCTGCAAGTTCAAGGCCAGCCTGGGCTACAAAATGAGTTTAAGGCCAGGCTGAACTGCATAGAAAACCCAGTCTCAAAAAGACAACAACAACATCAACAACAACAACAACACACACACACGCACACAAAAGGAAAAAGGGCTGGGGGTATAGCTTAGTGCAAATGTCCTGAGTTTGATCTCCAATACCTCCTTCCAAAAAAAAATCTGATGTGGAGCTGATACTGCTGACTTACTGATGACTTGGGTGAAGCAAATTAGAGAGCATCGATGGCATGAAGAAGATGTTTAAAGTAACAATCTCAGATAACCTCCAACAGTGATGGCAAACCTTTTAGAGTTTTCAAGGACATAAACAGCCTGCTACGGCATGCATGCTATAGGTTCACCACCACTGACCTAGGAAGAGAGGGTAGAGAGAGAAAAAAATGCACCAGGCTGAGCCCTGTAGTAGACATCAAGCAGGAGAGGAAAGAGTAGGAGGAGCCCCATCACAGGAAGCAAGGGACCTGCTGTTGGATGGAGCTGGGCAGAGAGTGACAAGGGAGTATTGTTTTCTCTTAACCCAGACACTGATCTTGGACCTCTACTTCTGGCCCCAGGAAAGAAAATGAACCCACAGAATGACAGTGGTGGCTCAGGCTGGGGTTTGACAATGTCCAGGTAGCGAGGAACAAGACACTTTCAGAGAACAGAAGATCAGGGGACAAGAGCCAGGTCAAAGGATCTGGATGATAACAGGAGCCAAGAGTGGTGTGTGGTGGTGGTGCCTATAATCCTGGCACTCAGGAAGCTGAGGCAGGAGGATCAACTCAAATTCAAGGCCAAACTGGGCTACATAGGAAGACCTTGTCTCAACTGCCCTCTCCTAAAGGGGGCGGGTAGCTGGGAAGGTGTTAACTTTGGCATAAGTAGATTCAGAGTTATAATCTAAAATGCAAATCTTGCATTTTGCGAGAGAAGAGCCAGTAGTGGTCACTGGTAAAAGGCACTGTCAGAGGAGGCGGCAGTGGCAGATTCCCCAAGTAGGTGCCACATTGGAACACTACCAGCAGGGGGAAGCAGAGAACCGGGGCTGCAGGGTCTAGTAGGCAGGACGTCCAAGGGAGAAGCGGGGTGGGAACTGGGACTTTTTTATTGGCCGAGCGGGTGTGGAATTTTTAAGATTGTTGCTTTTTTTTTTTTTCCCCTTGTGATGGGGCTCAAACCCAGGCCCTCACAAGTGCAAGGCGAGGGCATCCACGATTATGTCACTTTGGAGCACTTTTTTCCCTTCTTTATGTGAAGATTACACATCCATTTCATACATGGTGATAATAATAATTAATTCCAGAACTCGGGAGGCTGGAGCAGGAGGTTTGCCAAGGGTTCAAGGACAGCCTGAACGACACAGCAAGGCCTTGTCTCGAAAACACGCGCGCGCGCGCGCGTGCACACACACACACACACACACACACACAAGGAAGGCTAGTATTAGACTGAAAGCAAAAACCCAGCACCAAAAGACTGATCCTAAGGGCTAGAGATACAGTTCAGTGGCATAAGTGCCTGCCTGGCAAATGCAAGGTCCCGAGTTTCACTCCCAGTACGGGGCCAGGGATATAGCTCAGGGGCGCAGCACCTGTCTGGCAAGCACGAGGTCGTGAGTTCAATCCCTGGTATAAAAAAAAAAAAAAAAAAAAACAGACTGAAACTGTTTCTTGGCTCCATCCTCTACCAGTTTCATGGCCTTGGACATTTGGCTTTTCTGTTCTTCAGTTCTCTGTGCAAAACAAAACAAAACAAAATGGAATCATAATAATACCTACTACTAGTATAATTGTGAGAATTAAAAGAAGTGAAGCCTACAAAGAGAAAGTGTGTACATAATTCACGTTTACAGCCAGGTGTGGTAACACACACCTATAATCCCAGCAGTCAGGAAGCTAAGGCACAGGGATCGTGGCAATTTTGAGGCCAACCTGAACTATAAAGTGAGTTCAAGGCCAACCTGAATTACATAGTGAGACCCTGTCTCAAAAATAAAACAAAGCAAAACAAAATGTGTTTATTTATCATACCATCCTTTTTTTCTGAGGGGGGCAGGTCTCATAATGTAATTCATGTTGGCCTTGAACTCACTATGTAGTCCAGGCTGGTCTCAAACTTGCCAAGATCCTCCTGCCTCAGCCTCCCAACTGTTGGGATTACAGATGTGTACCACACCTTGGCTTCCTATCTACTCTTCTAATTGCTATGACTGCTGCTACCATGCTACCTGCTACCAACACCCTGGCATCAACTCCTGGATGTTCAGCCTCTAAAAACCTCTCAAAGCGGCCTCCATCCTCTCTTTCACAGGCCTCACCTCTCACTTCATGGCCTCTGTGAGGGTCTTGTTAAACAAATCTCCAGTTCACACTCTAGTTTCTTTTTCTTTTTTTTCTTTGTGTGTGTGTGCATGTGTATGTGTTGCGAATGTAACCCAGAGCACTCTACTACAGCGATAAATCTCCAAGTTGCCCACTTGCCCATTCTTTTTTTTTTTTTTCGGCACTGCGGATTGAACTCACAACCTTGCGCTTGCCAGGGCAGGCGCTTAAGCCGCTGAGCCAAACTCCCCAGCCCTGGTTTTTTTGAGGCAGGGTCGCACTATGTAGCTCAGGTCGGCCTTGCGCTCGCGTTGTAGCCCAAGCCGGCCTTGAACTCACAACGCTCCACCTACCTCAGCCTCCCGAGTGCTGGGATTAAAGGCGTGCGCCACCACGCCCGGCTACACTTGCCCATTCTTATTTTGAAACTGGATCTTGCTAAATTGCCAGAAGGGACTCAAACTTGTGATCCTCCTGCCTCAACCTCCCATTGTGCAGGGATTACAGGCCTGTGCCACTACACTCAGGTAAAATTTACCTTTTTCCAAATTCACAGATGATGACCATGCTGCCAGTCCAAGACTCACACCTTGACAATCCTGCTTCCAAGCTCTCTCTGATTCCAAGGTCTTTCATCTCAACCCGGTCTCCAGCCTGGTGGCCTCAGGTGTGGAGGTGAAGGTCTGTCAAGTATGGTCAGAAGCTATAGGCTGGGATATGAAGAGGCTGACTTTGGGTTCACCCTTGGAATCTGAGACTTTGCACTGGCAAAAGTCAGGGGTCAGAGCCTGACAGTTCCATCCCTTGGTTCCATCAGGTCATCAGCACGCACACAAAACAACTGCACGTGCACAGGTACATGGATTTGTTCCCCCCAGCTCCCCCCCAGTCCCCTGCACATGCACTACACTCTGCAGTTTCCCACCCCAAGCACACCTGCGCTGCCCAGACTCACCAGCAGCAGGCTCCCTGAGCGCAGCGCTCTCCCCTCTTCTCACAGATGTTCACTCACCCTCCTCTCTCCTCTGCAAGGCACTCAAAAGCGTTCACTGGTAATTTTTCCAAATCACAGTAATTACCTCATTACTTTGGTATTTTCAGACTTAGCTTTTCACCCAGGAACCCACGGAAAGGCACTCAGCCCTGTGTGCAGGGAGGGATTCCTGGAGCCCCCACACAACTTGTGTGCCTCCTTCCTGCCCTCACCTTGGTCCCACATTCTCTGACTCCGACCAAACCCCAGTTCCTAAGGGGAAAAAAAAAACAGGAGGAGAAGCAGCAGCAGAAGCCAAGTACATGCCAAGTAATCCCAGCACTCTGGGAGACTGAGGTAGGAGGATCACACATACGAGCCCAGCCTGGGCAATTTAGAAACTAGGAAGACCCTGTCTCAAGAAATAAAAAAAAAGGGGCAGGGAGTTTGGCTCAGTGACTTAAGGGCCTGTCTGACAGGCGCGAGGTTGTGAGTTCAATCCCCGGTACCGCAAAAAAAATAAAATAAAATAAAAATAAAAGAAATAAAAAAAGGGGGCTGGGATTGTAGCTCAGTGTGAAGGTCTTGGATTCAATCTCTATCACTCCCCACCAAAAAAAAAAAAAAAAAGAGAGAGAGAGAGAGAGAGAGAAAAGAAAAGAGAGAAAGGATGGAGGCCAAACTATGCCAAACTATGTACTTTCTAGAAACCCAGTGTCACACAGCAAAATTGCACCACAGTCTAGAAGGGAAGCCAGGGCTCCTGGATACCCCAGGCAGCCTTTTTCCTTGTCTGTCTTCAGCTGTGCCACAAGACAGATGTGACTTGGAGACACTTCTCTGCTTAGCCTGGAGGCCTCCCCCAGTCTAAAACCTCCTGTAGCCCCCTCCACTTGTCTCCTGATAATATCTCATACTTATTGAGTATACTCCATGAATTTTGTGGGTAATAACTTACTTGGTCTTCACAGAATCCCTGTGAGGCATTTAATGTCATTTAACCCACTCTACCAGTAAGGAAACTGAGTCACAGTAAGATGACTCCAGACCTAAACCACCCCACTACCGATGCTCTGTGATCCCTATTTCCCCACCTTGAGACTTTCTTGTCTCTACACTTGCAACCTCTTGCCAGATTTAGGAAAGTAATGAGATGTAACTGAGTGCTTATCGTGTACCAGATGCTTCCTTGCCTTAGCTCATCTTAGACTCAGGACTATTCACTAGGATAAGGATTTATTTATCCCCATTTCAGTTGGAGAAACTAAGAGCTTGGGTGATCTGCCCAAAGACTCACTCTCTGAAGCAGATGTGGATTAACTAACATGGACCTGACTCCCAACCCTATTCACCACACCATGAGACTCTCCTGTAATTGTCCTGTTCTCCAGGCCTCAGTTTCCCCAGCCCCACAGTAATCACAGGGACTACTGATGAGGGATTCCCTGAATGTCAGACACCAGTTTGTCACAATCCCTACTGGCCCATCGCAGTTAATCCTATTACTGCATTGAAATCTGTGACCAGTTATAATCATGGGACCACAGTGTTTTGGCCACAGTTGCCCACTCTCAGGGTAATAAGTGGGTTTCCAAGTCTGAGGCCCCACAGTAATCTTGCCTGGGAAAACTTCTCCACAAATGGGTCAGGACAGTTTGAGCAGAAAGCCTGCCCATGGTGGGACAGGCCAGGAAGGAGAGTGACTGGACAGCCAGAGACTAGGTCAGCCAGGCTGGTCAGGGTCAGGGTGTGAAGGAGGTAGTACAGAGGATCCTTTGTCAAGCCAGAAGCTGCAAGGCTGCCCCATCCCCACCATCTGGCTCCTGCTCCAGCCTAGTGATGCATGATGGGGGGCAGGGGGGAGCTGTCCACCTGCTCTGCCTCCTGGGATACACCAAGCCGAGACCTCCCAGGCCCATCTGGCCAACACGTCCCCAGGCCCTGACCACCTCTGGGACTCCTTTAGACAGGCTGAAATTGGCCAGGAGTGTGGCCAGCCTGTCAGGGTCAAGGGTCACCATTAATCTGCCAGAACAAGGGAGGGTGGGTGGGTGGGCATGCAGCCGGGAAGGGCAAAACCCTGGCAGTTCCCGCCGGCTGCTCTGGTGGCCAGGGAGGGAGGTTTTCCTCTCCTGGGAGGCAGCAAAGTGGGTTAGAAAGAAAAAAAGACTAGGAAATATACAAATGCTCACTCACTACCTCCAATTCTACTTCTCAATGGGGACCACAGAGAAACAGCCCTCTATGTACGTTCAGATATATGTGTATATCACAGGACCGCGTGTGATAGACAAATGCAGGTGCCTGGCAAGAGGGGACAGGATACACCTAAGACCCAGGACCATCTTCCTCAATGTTACTCAGCTCCTGGGTCCAAGAGCTGAGGTCCCCCTATGTCATCAGGATGTGCTTGGTCCAGGAAACTTTTCCACAAATGGGTGGGGACAGTTTGAACAAAAAGGCTGCCTAGAATGGGATAAGCCAGGAAGACAAGATTGTAAATCAATAAATAACCTCATGTTTGTCTCAGGAAGTTTGTCCAAACCAGTTCCTTTATACAAACAACTTGCTCACCATGCAGACACCTCCCTTACCAGACAATCGTTTAACATCAGTGTTTCAAGAGATCCTTCTCGGCTGTTCACCAACTAATTTATTCTGTCACAAATTTTGCTGAATCTCAGTTTCTGCCTTATTTTATTTTATTTATTTATTTTATTTATTTTTTTGCAGCACCGGGGATCGAACTCACACCCTCATGCCTGCCAGACAGACGCTTAAGCCACTGAGCCAAACTCCCAGTCCTAGATTTTTTTTTTTTTTTGAGGCAGGGTCGCACTATGTAGTTCAGGCCAGCCTTGCTCTTGCATTGTAGCCCAAGCCAGACTCGAACTCACAATGTTCCACCTACCTCAGCCTCCCAAGTGCTGGGATTAAAGGCGTGTGCCACCACGCCCGGCTTTTTTTATTTTATTTTTTGCAGCACCGGGGATTGAACTCACAACCTCATGCCTGTCAGACAGGCGCTAAAGTCACTGAGCCAAACTCCCGGCCCTAGTTTTTTGAGGCAGGGTCACACTATGTAGCTCAGGCTGGCCCTGTACTCTTGTCGTAGCCCAAGCCAGCCTCGAACTCACAACGTTCCTCCTACCTCAGCCTCCCGAGGGCTGGGATTAAAGGTGTGTACCACCACGCCTGGTGACTATTATCCATCTTGATCCTTGCAACTATTTTTTCCCCTAGTACTGGGATTCAAAACCAGGGCCTTACACATACAAGGCAAGCCATCTACGTCAGGGGCCTCTACCCTCTTCAGTGATTGATTGATAATTACAGGTGTATACCACCACACTCAGCTCATAATTTTTTTAAAATAGCCATCCTATGTAAATGCCACCGCCCTTTTGTATGTGTGGTAGTAGGGATTAAACCCAGGGAATGCTGAACAAATATCCCCACCCCTTTTTATTTTATTTTGAGACAGATTTTCACTAACTTGCTCAGGTGGTCTTAAACTTGTGGTCGTCTTGCACCAGTTACCAAAGTAGCTAAGATTATAGGTGTATGCCACCATGCCAGGCTGAAGAGGGTTTTATTTTATTTTATTTTATTTTGATACTGTAGATTAAATCCAGGACTCTAGCACTGACACCCACAACTGTTTGGTTTGGGACAGGGTCTTTCTATGTAGTTCAGACTGATCTTGAATGTACAATGTAGCCCAGGGTAGCTTTAAACTCATGGCGATCCTCCTACCTCCGCCTCCTGAGTATTAGTCAACCCAACACCCACAATTTTTTTTTTTTTGTGGCATCAATCTCACAACCTCACACCTGCCAGGGCAGGTGCTTAAGCCACTGAGCCAAACTCCCAGCCCTAGTTTTTTGAGGCAGGGTCGCACTATGTAGCTCAGGTCGGCCTTGTGCTCACGTTGTAGCCCAAGTTGGCCTCGAACTCACAACGCTCCTCCTACCTCAGCCTCTCGAGTGCTGGGATTAAAGGTGTGCACCACCACGCCTGACTCAACACCCACAATTTGAAGGAGGAGAGGAGGGCTGGGAGTTTGGCTCAATGGTTTAAGCACCTGTCTGGCAGGCGCAAAATTATGAGTTTGATCCCTGGTATCACAAAAATAAATAAATAAATAAATAAAAGATCTCCAACCTTTTGCCAGGCGTGGTGGTGCACGCCTTTAATCCCAGCACTTGGGAGGCTGAGGTAGGAGGAGCATTGTGAGTTCAAAGCCGGCTTGGGCTACAACAGGAGCACAAGGCCAGCCTGAGCTACACAGTGCGACCCTGCCTCAAAAAAGAACAGGGCCAGGAGTTTGGCTCAGTGACTTAAGCACCTGTCTGACAGGCTCGAAGTTGTGAGTTCAATCCCCACTGCCACAAAAAAAAAAAAAAAAAAGGAGAGGTTTAATTTGACCCATAATTCTGGGGATTCAGTCCATGGTCTGCTGGCTCCAAGGCAGAAACATCATGGTGGAAGATTGTGGCACAGCAAAGATGCTTAGTTCATGGGGCTGGGAAGAGGAGCAGAACAGTGCCAGTAAGAAAGGGGCCAGGAAAAAAAAAAAAAAAAAAAAAAAAAGAAAGGGGCCAGGGACCAACTGTAGACCCCAAGGTCATGTCTCCACAACACCAGATACATACAGAAATGTGCTTTATCATTCCCTGGGAGGCTCCCAAGCCAATGAAGTTGACACAGTCACTTAGCCACCATAACATTTCTGAACCCTAGTTTTGCCACCCACAGAAGGACTAGAGCAGCAGCTGGAAATAGTAGCTATGCAGATGTTTATCCACAGAAAGGAATTTGGCCAGAAATGTAGGCGGTCAGCCTACAAAGGCTGTGGGAGAGGATCTGGGTGAAGAAAGTGGAGGTCCACAACCTGCTCTGTGGGCCAGGCACTTTGCAGACTTTGTTTTATTTTAGGTACTGGGAATTGAACTCACAACCTCATGCTTGTCAGGCAGGTGCTTATACCACTGAGCTAAATCCCCAGCCCTATTTTTTTTTTTTTTTTTTTTTTGCGGCACCGGGGATTGAACTCACAACCTCGCGCCTGCCAGGGCAGGCACTTAAGGCACTGAGCCAAACTCCTGGCCCTGGGTTTTCGAGGCAGGGTCGCACTATGTAGCTCAGGCCGGCCTTTCGCTCGCGTTTAGCCCAAGCCAGCCTCGAACTCACAACGCTCCGCCTACCTCAGCCTCCCGAGTGCTGGGATTAAAGGCGTGCGCCACCACGCCCGGCCCCCCAGCCCTATTTTTTGAGACAGGGTCTCACTATACAGTTTTCAGACTGGCCTTGAACTCACTTTGTAGCCCAGGCTGGTCTCGAACTCACAAGGATCCTCCTGCCTCAGCCTCCAGAGTGCTGGGGTTAAAGGTGTGCCACCATGACCAGCACTTTGCGGATTTTAAATCCCTCCCATTGTACAGAAAAGGAAACGGAGTCACAGAGGGCCTACAGAGTTCCCAGTCACCATAGCAGAGGTGGGAATTTGGCTCCAGGGATGAAATTCTTTCCATGGAACCTTACTCTGATCCCTAAGAGTTCAGTTATTGAGGGCCCTGCTAATCAGAAAGTTTAATTCAATGATAATAATGACTATTATTCAGCTGGTTGTTGTGGTGCACACCTGTGGTCCCAGGAGGCTGAGGTAGAAGAATGCCACAGGCTCAAGGTCATTGTGGGCTCACCAGGACTGGTGGCACTCCTTTAATCCCAGCACTCAGGAGGCTGAGGTAGGTTCGAGGCTGGCTTGGGCTACAACGTGAGCAAGGCCAGCCTGAACTACATAGTGCAACCCTGCCTCAAAATACTAGGGCAGGGAGTTTGACTCAGCAGGTTACGCGCCTGCCTGACAGGCATGAGGCTGTGAGCTCGATCCCTGGTGCCACCAAAAAAAAAAAAAAAAAAAAAAATCATCGTTGGCTACATCATGAGCTCAAGGCCAGCATGATCTACCTAGTGAGATCCTGTCTCAAAAAGCCAATCGCCATGATCATCATCACTATTATTCACTGAGTACTTGCCACATGCTAGGTATCACATCTGATCTGAGTCTTCACAAACACACTGATTGGGAAATCGTCTCAGCAGTGTAAAGGACCTTCTCAAAGTGGTGTCAGTCATTGTGGCTGCAGAGCTGTGGCTTCCTCATTTAAATGTGAGAGACTCAGGATTCCAACCCGCCAGGACCCTACTCCCCACGCACACCCTTGCCTCTAGGGAATGAATGGGCTCCTCTCAGGATGTCCTTCCTGTGTTTTGTTTTGTTTTGTTTTGTTTTGTTTTGTTTTGTTTTATGAGACTGGAGTCTCACTATGTAGTACAGGCTGGCCTTGAGCTCACTATGTAGCTTAGGCAGGCTTTGAACTTGGGATCCTTCTAGCTCAGGCTTTTGAGTGCTGGGCTCGAAGGTGTGTACCACCATGCCTGGCTTCCTTCCTGCTTTCCCCTTTCTGCTTTGTCTTCCTTTCCTGCCCTGAGCAGAGCCCATGGAGAGGCTTCTTGTTTGACTTAATAGCCAAAAGGCCATGAAGGCGTATCCTTGTTTCTGCAGGACCATGACTTTCAGGCTATCTCTTTGCATGGCCAGTGGTACCTTCCCAGGGTGCAGATGCTGTGACCTTCGCCTTGGTCTCTGGGGTTCCCAGGCACAGGCAGTCCCACGCCAGGTGGGTTCTTACTGAGAACTCAGAGGATAGCTGGGTTCTAGAAAGTACCGAGTAAGTTGGACCACGCACATACCAGGGGGCAGCCGCCCTCCCCATCCCCAGATCCCCTCCCCTGCCCCAGTTCCTCAACAACTCCTGGTAATCAGCTGGGACTCAGGGTTCTTAGAAAAGTGAATGGAGTTGGGCGTGGTGATGCATGCCTTTAATCCCAGCACTCGGGAGGCTGAGGTAGGAGGACCATTGTGAGTTTGAGGCCAGCTTGGGCTACAACATGAGTGCAAGGCCGGTCTGAGCTACATAGTGTGACCCTGCTTTAAAAAACTGGGGCCAGGAGTTGGCTCAGCAGCTTAAGCGCCTGTTTGGCAGGCACGAGGTTGTGAGTTCAATCCTCGGTGCTGCCAAAAAAAAACCATAATAATAATAAAAAATGAATGGGAGCTTAAGTGGGTCTTAAAAAATCAAACCTCAGGCCACAAACAATTCTTTAACAGGTGAAAGAGCCCTGGGCAGGAATAATTATGAATAATAATTATTATTATTATTATAGTTAAGTAATCACAGTAGGAGAAGAAGAATAACAGGTAACCTTGAGAGTTTATCATATGTTCAGGACATGTTGGCTCATTTAATAGGTTAATTCAGTCAAGCTGCTGTGAGGGGAGAATTATCTATTTCATTTTTTTGGTCTTTTTGAGACAGGGTTTCACTGTGTAGTTCAGGCTGGATTGAACTCACTGTGTAGCCCAGGCTGACCTGGAACTCACAGCAATCCTCCTGCCTCAGCCTTAAATGTTGGGATTACAGGTGTGTGCTACCACCGAACTCAGACTCTGTTTCCATTTTAAAGTACTGAAAACCAACTCAGACAGGTTGGGGAACATGCCCAAAGTCAAGAGCAGTTCTGTAGTAGTGGAGCCTGGAGACTAGAGACCTTAGAACTAACCCTTACCCTGCCTTGTGCTTCCTAGAAGACTTTGGGAAAGTTAAATCCCCACAAACCACCAAGTTTCCTAAACATGGAAGGGAGGAAAAACAAGAGGGGACAGAACAGGAGCAAAGATGCTTTGGGCCTGCTCAGTTTGACAGGGATCTTTGATTCAAAGGATGACACAGGAGCCAGGCATGGAGGCAGCACCTGTAGTCTCAGCTACTTGGGAGGTTGAGGCAAGAGGCTCACTTGACCCCAAGATTTAGAGGCCAGTCTAGACAACAGAGGTAGATTCTGTTTCAAAACAAAATTAAATGAAAGGCTAATATGGATAAAGTGGGACATTATCTGTGAAAAGGGACCAGGTTATTCTTTTTTCTTTTTTTTTTTTTTTTTTTGTGGCACTGGGATTGAACTCACAGACTCGCACCTGCCAGACAGGTGCTTAAGGCACTGAGCCAAAGTTCCAGCCCTACTTTTTTGAAGCAGGGTCACACTATGTAGCTCAGGCCAGCCTTGCACTTGCATTGTAGCTCAAGCCGGCCTCAAACTCACAATAGTTCTCCTACCTCAGCCTCCCAAGTGCTGGGATTAAAGGCATGCACCACCATGCCCGGCTAAGGGACTAGGTTATTCTTGCCATTCCATTGTAGACTAATACTTCTGGGGTTTATTGTTTTGTTTTTCTTTTTTGGTACCAGGTATCGAATTCACGACTCTGCACTTGCCAGGCAGTTACTTTGCTGCTGAGCTATATCCCCAGCCCCAGACTAATGCTTTTGCAAACTACAATTAAATGAGTGATCATTGCCTGCCTGGCAGGCGCGAGGTTGTGAGTTCGATCCTTGGTACCAAAAAAAAGAAAAAAAAAAGAATGATCATGTGGTTGAACATCACAGGAATATTGAATTGCTAGAAAAAATTTCACACTGTCAGTTTTAATTATTTTGTGCTTATAAACAGTTTGAGGACTCACAGTGTCTATTAAACTGAGAAGCCATGATTTTTTTTTTTTTTTTTTTTTTTGGCACCAGGGATTGAACTTACAACTTCGTGCCTGTCAGGCAGGCGCTTAAGTCACTGAGTCAAACTCCCGGCCCTGGATTTTTTTTGAGGCAGGGTTGCACTGTGTAGCTCAGGCCGGCCTTGTGCTCGCATTGTAGCCCAAGCTGGCCTCGAACTCACAACGCTCCGCCTACCTCAGCCTCCTGAGTGCTGGGATTAAAAGCATGTGCCACCACGCCCAGTTTGAGAAGCCATGATTGTGAGAACTTAGTTTCATGGCTGGCACAGAAGAGGCAGGGACAGGTATTGATTTTTTTTTTTTTTTTTTTTTTTTTTTTGGTACCAGGGATCAAACTCTCAACCTTGCTCTTGTCAGGCAGGCACTTGTGCTGCTGAGCTAAATCCTCAGCCTCTGATTTTGTTGTTGTTGTTGTTTTGGTACCAGGGATCAAACTCTCAATCTTGCGCCTGCCAGGCAGGCACTTAGGCCACTGGGCTAAATCCCCGGTCCTATTTTTTGAGACAGGGTCTCACTATGCAGTTTAGGCTGGCCTTGAACTTACTTTGTAACCCAGGCTGGTCTTGAACTCACAAGGATCCTCCTGCCTCAGATTCCCAGAGTCTGAGGCAGGAGTAAAAAAGGCGTGCACTATCACGCCCGACTCTTTTTTGTTTTTTCTAATTTTTTTGTTTTGTTTTGTTTTTTGCGGCACTGGGGATTGAACTCACAACCTTGCGCGCCTGTCAGACAGGCGCTTAAGTCACTGAGCCAAGCTCCCGACCCTTCTTTTTTTGTTTTTTAAAACACAGTCTCTTCCCAGCACTCAGGAGGCTGAGGTAGGAGTAGTGTTGTGAGTTCAAGGCCAGCTTGGGCTACAACTCGAGCTCAAGGCCAGCCTGAGCTACATAGTGTGACCCTGCCTCAAAAAAACTAGGGCTGGGAGTTTGGCTCAGTGGCTTAAGTGCCTGTCTGGCAGGTGTGAGGTTGTGGGCTGGGAGTTTGGCTCAGTGGCTTAAGCGCCTGTCTGGCAGGTGTGAGGTTGTGAGTTCAATCCCAGGTGCTGCAAAAAAAAAAAAAAAAAACAGGGTCAATACAGGGTCTATGTATGAAATTACTGTGTCACCCAGGCTGGTTTTTTTTTTTTTTCTTTTTTTTTTTTTTTATCTTTTTGAGACAGGTTCTCACTATGCAGTTTAGGCTGGCCTTGAACTCACTTTGTAGCCCAAATTGGCCTCAACCTCACAGTGATCCTCTTGCCTCAGCCTCCTGAGTGCTGCCAGGCTGGTTTTGAACTCATGGCGATCTTCCTACCTCTGCCTCCTGAGTGCTGGGATTACAGGTGTGTGCCATCATGCCCTTTCTAGGATACCACAGTTAATAACTAATATTTAAAGGGGCAGAGTTAGAATCGAGCCCAGATGCTTTCACTCCAGAGCCCTCCCATTCAATGCAGAGGACAGAGGTACACACTGGCCACAAGCCTGGTTGGAAGAAGACCTGGGGTTGGAGGCCCAGCTCAACCCAGGTGAGCACCAGGTGTGATGTGTTTTCATTTCACTTCACTGACCTGGAAATGGGCTCTTCTTTTGCAATAGGGCCCTTTGGAATGGCTGTCTTGCCTATTAAATACCTGCTGGGTGAGGGCCAGGTCCCCCTGGGGCCTTTCCACTTCTGGCCCCTCCTCCCTCCCACCCTCTGGGCATGCTTTCTCCCCTGTAGGGAAGTTTCCTAATTGATTAAAATTCAAGGCCTTAGAGTTCTATTAGATTTAATTTCACAACCGGTGAATTGCATTGATTAGAATTTTATGGCACCAGAGAAATATTGATTAGCATTCCACGGCCACAGAATTCTATTACTCAGAATTTCATGACTTGAGAATCCTATTGATCTGAATTTCATGGCATCATATTACTGAGAATTTCATGGCATCCAGCAAGGCAGGCCTTCCCATGTAGATCTCTGATCTCTGCTCAAACTGTCACCTTCCCAGGGGGGACTTTCCTGACCTCCCTATCTGTGTGCCACTTGCTTTATATTTCTCCACAGTGCTTATCATCACTTAACAATATAACAAATGTATAACAAATTCTTTTCTCTCTTTCTACACACACACACATAATTTTTTGGTTTGGTTTGGTTTGGTTTTTGCTCTTTTGAGATAGGGTTTCACTCTGTGGTTTAAAATGGTCTTGAACTCACTATGTAGCCCAGGCTGTCCTGAAACTTACTGCAATCCTCCTGCCTCAGCCTCCTGAGGTACTGAGAATACAAGCATGAGCCACCACACCAAGTTGGTTGGGTTCTTTTTTTTTTTGTTTTTTTTGTTTTTGAGACAGGGTCTCACTCTGCAGTTCAGGCTGGCCTTGGGCTCACTTTGTAGCCCAGGCTGGTCTAAAACTTGGAACGATCCTCCTACCTCAGCCTCCCAAGTGCTGAGATTACAGGCGTGTGCCACCACGCCCAGCCATACCAGTGTTTTTTTTTTTGTTTTGTTTTGTTTTGTTTTGTTTTTTGCGGCACCGGGGATTGGCAGACAGGTGCTTAAGCCACTGAGCCAAACTCCCAGCCCTAGTTTTTTTGAGGCAGGGTCACACCGTGTAGCTCAGGCCGGCCTTGCGCTCACGTTGTAGCCCAGGCCGGCCTCGAACTCACAACGCTCCTCCTACCTCAGCCTCCCAAGTGCTGAGATAAAAGGCGTGCACCACCACGCCCGGCTCATACCAGTGTTTTGAGGTGAGGTCCCACTATGTTACCCACACAGGCCTTCAACTCCCAGCCTCAAACAATTCTCCAGTCTTACCCTCCCAGGCAGCTGAGACTACAGGAGCACGACACCCACCTCAGTTCAACAAAGGCAGTACTATTACCTCCTTTGTTAGAAAGTAAGAAGCAGCCGGGCGCAGTGGTGCACGCCTTTAATCCCAGCACCCGGGAGGCTGAGGTAGGAGGAGCGTTGTGAGTTCGAGACCCGTTTGGGCTACAACGCGAGCGCAAGGCCGGCCTGAGCTACACAGTGCGACCCTGCCTCAAAAAACCAGGGCCGGGAGTTTGGCTCAGTGACTTAAGTGCCTGTCTGACAGGCACGAGGTTGTGAGCTCAATCCCAGGTGCCAAGAAAAAAAAAAAAAAGTAGGGCCGCACTGGGCGTGGTGGTGAAAGCCTTTAATCCCAGCACTCAGAACGCTGAGGTAGGCGGAGCGTTGTGAGTTCGAGGCTGGCTTGGGCTACAACACGAGCACAAGGCCGACCTGAGCTACATAGTGCGACCCTGCCTCAAAAAAACGAGGGCCGCGCTGGGTGTGGTGGCGCAAGCCTTTAATCCCAGCACTTGGGAGGCTGAGGTAGGAGGAGCATTGTGAGTTCGAGGCCACCTTGGGCTACAATGCGAGCACAAGGCCAACCTGAGCTACATAGTGTGAGCCTGCCTCAAAAAACCAGGGCTGGGAGTTTGGCTCAGTGGATTAAGCGCCTGCCCTGGCAGGTGTGAGGTTGTGAGTTAGATCCCCGGTGCCGCAAAAAAAAAAAAAAAAAAAAAAAAAAAAAAAGAAAGAAAGAAAGAAAGAAAAAGTAAGAAGATCCACTGGCAGGGATCTTTACCTATCATGGTCATTGTTATATCCCTGGAGCCTAGAACAGTCCCTGGCATACAGAAAAGCTCAATGTTTACTGGAAGAATGTTTTTATTTATTTCTTTATTTTGGCACTGGGATCGAACTCACGACCTCATGCTTGCCAGGCAGGTGCTTATGCCACTGAGCTAAATCCCCAGCCCTGGAAGAATGTTTATAAATGAATGAACTGTGGAAAGAAGAAAGGGTTAAATTTTTACACAAAGAAATCATATAATTTTTGAAATAGTGATGGTAACTTACTGACCTACTTTCTCTGATATACTCTGTCCCCAAGAGTCTTTGAGGCAAGATGGAGGCTCACAGGGATAGAAAAGGAATTAAAATCAGGGAAAGGAGGAATGAGACTGGAAGATGTCCTAGTAGTGAAACCTTCTCAGTTTTCTAGATATCCAGCATTATCATCACTTCCTCCAGGAAGGCCTCCCTAATGGCCAAACTGATTTGGCTCTCCTGTGAAATGCTCCTGCAGCTGCTGTTCCCGGTACTCTGTACTATTAACAAGACTCTGTACTATTCATGTTTAGAGATGTGCTGAGCGATTCTGTGAGTAACAGCTGGAGCAAGGGTCACATCTACTTTGTACCTGATGACTATACGAGTGCCTGGCACACAGTGTGTGTGAATACTGTGTCACACTCCTGCTGGCAGGACAGGAAAAGACCTGCTGGAGCAAACAGCTGCCAAAGATGGGGAGCACAGATGCCAAAAGGGGGAGGATCTTCAAGGGGCCAAGAACTTGGATTCCCAAGACTTCTCTGGAACCAACTTCTGGGTAAGGCGCCAAGCTGAATGAAGGTGGGCAAACTTTTTCTTTTTTTTTCCTAAAGAGAAACAAAAAATCCTAGACTGTGCCAGCCACTCGGACTGTGGTCCCCCTGTCTGATGTCTGACCAATCACCCATGCACAATATGAGTATGCAAACCGTAAATGCAGCTTCGTTGCAATAAAATCCTCCTAACAATGCTGAAGTCCAAGTTTCACTTAAATCTCACAGGGTGAAGGAAAGGTCTCCCAGTCTTGGTAGTAAAGCCTGAGGTAGTGGGGAGCCTCTGGTGGAGAAAGGAAGCTTTTTGCTCCACTTCTGATACTGGGGAAGTCCCTTAACCACTGAGGCCCTGGATTCTCATTTGGAAAGGGCTCCCAAGGCAGTCATGAGGATTAACGGAAATAACGCCTTCAGCTCCAGCCAGGCAGGCTCAGCGTGAGGCGCTGCACTGCTATTGTTGATAATTATTATCACTATTACCAGGGGGAACTTGGGAGGAGCAAACGGAAGGACATATGCAAATCTTCCAGCACAATGTCTGGCACTCAGGAGACCTTCATAAAAGCTCCTAACCTCCCCTGTTCTCCACCCTACAGCCCCACCCCAGGCCATTCCAGACAGACCTTCCCAGCACCCTCCCTGCCCCCTGCACACTCTTCGGCACCCGGTGAGCCTCAGCTGAGACCAGAGAAGATACCCACAGCAGCTGGCCAGGGCGCGAAGGGAGGAGGGTCCGGCCAGACCCTCGCCCATTGTCTGCACCCGCCGCCCGCCAGCCAGCTGATGTCCTTGGGTCGCCGACACCAGCTGGCTGTGCCCACCCCCACCCCACAACCTCTCCCCTCAGATCCCTTCCTGTCATTCAGCCACTGCCTCCCCCAGCCCAGAGAGACTCAGGGTGTGACCAGAGGGTCTGAGCTTTTGTCCCCCAAATCAAAGGGTGATTTGCATTTTTTACCAATTTGCACACTCCATTCATTTGTAGAGGACTAGACTGATGCAAAGCCTCCCTGTCCTTTAGGCATATTTATTAAAGGGAGTCATTGACATGCAATTTGGACTGTTCTCCTTCACAAAACTTCCTTATCCAAGGACTTTGGCAGCATGATTTCACCAATCTGGGCCTCAGTTTCTCATCTGTCAAATGGAGCAAGCACTTTCCTATAAAGGGCTTGTGAGCCATAAATGATGTGTGCAATACCTGCCGTCAAGCATGTTTCATAAACGATGGCTGTTATTACTTAACCTAGTATCACCATCATCCAAACATCTTTTAGAGCAGCTGTTAAAATTCTGAAGCACTAGGCACATGTGGCTATTTAAATTAAAGTCAATTAAAATTAAATAAAATTGATACTCAGTCACAGCAGCCATATTTTAAGTGCTCAGTTCCCATATGTAGGAACTAGGGGAGTAGCTCAGTGGTAGAGCACTTGCCTAGCAGTTTGAGACCCTATGGTTCTATCCTGGGGGTGGCACAGATACAAATGCTCAGCTGTATGGTGCCTATTCAAATCTTCTAGACCAATGCAACAGAACCTGTTAGAGACAAGTACCCAAACTGCAACCCCAAGCCCACTTATTTTTACAAAGTGCACTGCAAATTAAACCCAAACACTGAGGTTTCAGTTTAGAAAAAATAACTCATAAATTAACATCTTTGTTATTGCTGAAAACTCCACAAGGTTCCCAACACTGCTCTAGAATTTCTCTGCCTTTCCACAATAGGGTTTTGCCTTCTGCAGTCTTTCTACCTGCCCCCGTCAAGATAATGACCTTGGTGAGTGGGCGTGCTTTTGTTCTCTGCAGGCCTGCACCTGGGTAGGAGGGTGGAGCACAGGTGTGCAGCTGTGCCCTAGAGCAGAAAGGGGGGTGGGCTCAATTGTCCCCAGGGTAAAGCAAACAACTGCACCCAACTCAGTCCCCAGCCCCAGCAAGAGCCTCTAGCGCCTGGAGGGAGGGAAGGCACTGTGAACTGTAGGCCAGTCCCCACCACCTCCCCTAGGCAGTTTAAGGTCACACAAGTCTGGGCCTGGGATGAGCGGTTTGCAACCCAGCTGACACCTGGGGAAGGTGCGCCAGATGGGAGGCTCAGAGGAGAAGGCAGGGTGGGGCTGGCAACTTTCCAGCGGCCACAGCTCTGCTGTACCAGAGGCTGCGGAAATTGTGAGTCGGTCTCATTCAGCTTTTTCAAACCATATACATCCTACATCCGCTGTGGCCCACCTTACCTCTGGGGAGAAGCAGGAGTTTAGCAGCCACAGCAATAAAGTCTTCATCTCTGAGTGACTGTATGTTGGTATTCCAAAGTTCACATCCCCACACCTGAGCAGCAAGTGCTTGTTTTTGCTCCTGGGATGTGTTTGTTCAACCCACATCTGTACCCGTCTCTGGGGATGGGTGCTTTATTCTTCCAGGTGCTCAGACTCCAAACCTTGACCTTTCTTGCTCTCGCACCCCACAAACAAGACTGAACAAACCCAGGTGGCCTCACTTTCCAAATATATCTGGAATCCAATCCCTTCTCCACTGTCTCCACTGCCCCCACCCTGGTTCCAGCCACTAAGGTCTCCCTCTAGGATGACCCCAGCGGCATTCTGTCTGCCTCCAGTATATACTCTCCCAAGTTGGGGATGAAGAGCCTGTCTTTCTGGCACTTGAAATTGTCCAGGGCCTACAAAATTGACTTAGAACAAAGCCAAATTCCTTATGTGGCCCATTCAGGCCCTATGTCACCTAACCCCAGTCCCTTAATCTCCAGCCATATACTGATGTCTTTCTGGGGCACATGCTGCCTCAGGGTCTTTGTCTCTGCTACCCTCTGGCAGGAGTTACTGCTTCTCTCACTCGACCTCCAACAGTTCTGTGACCATCATTGATTTTCAAAAATGTAAATACCACTACCTTAGAAAAGATTATCTTTGGTACCTTCTATAAAGATGAGTAGTTTACATATAGCTAGATTTTTGTTTTGTTTTGTTTTGTTTTTTTGGTACTGGGGATTGAACTCATGACCTTGCGCTTACCAAGCAAGCGCTTGAACCACTGAGCTAAATCCCTGGCCCCTGGTTACCTTCAGTAAAATGGCACTGGCACTGGCACTGCCCACTTGCATTTTCTCAGAAAACCTGTCAGAGTAGAGACTTATGATGACTTACTCTAGTCATTGGCTGTGTCTAGTTCATTGGCTGTGTCTTGTTAAGCAAATACTGGTGGCTCCTGTAATTCCAGCATGTGGCTCAATCCCCGGTACCAAAAATAAATTAAATTAAATTAAATTAAATTAAATTAAATTAAAACAAATTCCAGCATGTGGGAGGCTGAGGTTCTAGTCCAGCCTGGACAACTTAGTGACAGCTGGGGGGTGGGGGAAAGAAAGCTCCAAGGACAGGAATTTGTGTCACTGTTGTATTCCCAGTGCTCAGAACAGTGTCTGGCACATAGTTGGTGCTCAATGAAGAAAGAAAGAAGGAAACCATATGCTAGGAGCGATGCTCAAGCCTGTAGTATATGTTACCTAGAAACCCTAAGGTGGGTATTACTGTTACAGATGGGGAAAAAAGGCTCAGAGACAATGACTTGCCCCAAATTAGTAACAGACTTCCATTGAAAGTGTGCCTGTGTACCACTCCCTTGGAGTTAGAACTGATAACCAAGCAGCTGCAGGAGACCAAATTGTGAATGCCCTGTGGGATTCTGTGGCACAGTCTTGAGGTCTGAGATCTGTTCTAAGAGCAGACAACTCTGACTAGGCGAGTCTTCTACACACCCTTAGAGGTGGCTCCAACTCTGGATTGCTTTTCTCTTTTAGCACATTTGTGGCCATTTGTTTGTGTGTGTGGGGCGGGGAGGTAATGGGAGTCCTGGGGTAGACTTGAAACCTTCGCATCCTTTACTTTGCCTCAGGTTTCAATATCCTCAGACTGTTTTCCAAGCCAGCAACTGGTGCTCAGCCTACCCTGTCCAGGTCTCTCTCTTTCCCTTCAGCCCCAACAAGGGAGAGAATGAAAAGCTCTCTACTGGGCTGGGGGTTTACCACAGCAGGCATAAGCACCTGCCTGGCAAGTGTGAGGTCTTGAGTTGATCTCTGATACTAGAAAGAAAAAAAAGAAAAGAAAAGCTCCCTAAGTAACCCAGAATGGCCTTGAACTCTCAGCGATCCTCCAGTGTCAGCCTCCTGAGCGCTGGGGTTACAGATGTGCACCACTATGCCCAGACAAGGTTTTTATTGGGGAAAAACATGAAGAGGACAAAACCCTAGGATGAAGTTTCTCAAGATGAGCACAAGCATGTGACAAGCACCAAGATCAAACTTCACAACAGCTCCAACCCTGGAAGCCAGTCCTATCACTGACTCTTTTCTGTCCCAAGGGTCCCTTGGTCTTGTCTCTTTGTGATACCTGGGATTGAACCCAGGGTCTTTGCACTAAGCCACATCCCCAGCCATTTTTGTTTTTTTTGTTTTGTTTTCAGTATCTGAAATCAAACTCAAGACCTCACGTTTGCCAGGCAGGTGCTATGCTATACTCCTGCTCCCTACCCCACCATTTATTTATTTATTTATTTGTGAGATAGGAACTATGTAATTCAGCCCATCCTTAAACTTACTATGTTGGCTGGGCTGTTTTTGAATTGGTAGAGATCCTCCTGCCTCTGCCTCAGCCTCCTAAGTGGTGGTATTATAGGGGTGTGTAACCACACCCAGCTAAAAATTTTTTTTTTTTTTTTTTTTTTTTTTGGTACCAGGGATTGAATTCACAACCTGGCACCTAATAGGCAGGTGCTTACGCCACTGAGCTAAATCCCCAGCCCTATTTTTTAAGACAGGGTCACATTATGCAGTTCAGGCTGGCCTTGAACTAGCTCACTTTGTAGCCCAGGTTGGTCTCAAAATCTCAAGAATCCTCCTGCCTCAGCCTCCCGAGCGCTGGGATTAAAGGCCTGCACCAAAGCCAGGAGTGGTGGCTCACGCCTTTAATCCCAGCACTCGGGAGGCTGAGGCAGGAGGAGCCTTGTGAGTTCGAGGCCCGCTTGGGCTACAACACGATCGCAAGACCAGCCTGAGCTACATAGTGTGACCCTGCCTTAAAAAACCAGGGCCGGGAGTTTGGCTCAGTGACTTAAGCACCTGCCCTGGCAGGTGCTAAGTTATGAGTTTGATCCCTGGTGCCAGGTGGGGGGAGGCATGCACCATCACACCCGGCTATTTTACTTTGAAGCAGGATTGTTTGTTTGTTTGTTTGTTTTGGTATCCTGGATCGAACTCAGGACCTCACACTTGCCAGGCAAGCACTTGTGCCACTGAGCTAAATCCCTGGCCCTGTTGATACAGGGTCTTACTAAGTCCCTAAATTACCCAGGTTGGGCTCGAACTCATGATCCTCTTGCCTCCATCTCCCAGAGTGCCAAGATCACAGGCATGCACAATCACACCTGGTTTGACCCTCAGTTTGGTCATCTATTAAAAAGGGTAATATAGAGTCAGGAGTTTGGCTCAGCAGCTTAAGCACATGTCTGGCAGGCGCGAGGTTGTGAGTTCGATCCCTGGTGCCGCAAAAAAATAAATAAAAGGGGTAATATGAGTATCTTGGTGCATTTCAAGCCCAACCTGGGCAACTTGGTGAGATCCTGTCACAAAATAAAATAAAACAGGGCTAAGGATATAATTCAGGAGTAGAGCATTTGCCTAACATTTGTAAGGTCCTGGGTTCAACCCCTAGTACCACAAAAAATAAAAATACAAACAAAAAAGGAGGTTTGAGGCTATAGCTCAGTAGCATATGCTTAGCTGGTTCAATCCCCAGCACAAGAAAGAAGGCATAAAAAAAAGAAGAGAAGGAAAGAAAGAAGCAGTTCTGCTAACCATCATGTCATATTTTACCTGCTACCATCATGTCGTATTTTACCAAAAGTATAATTTTTTTTTTTTGTGGTACCAGGGGATCGAACTCACAACCTCGTGCCTGCCAGACAGGTGCTTAAGCTACTGAGCCAAACTCCTGGCCCTAGTTTTTTGAGACAGGGTCTCACTATGTAATTCAGGCTGGCCTTGTGATCACATTGTAGCCCAAGTTGGCCTCGAACTCACAAGGCTCCTCCTACCTCAGCCTCCCAAGTGCAGGGATTAAAGGCATGTGCCACCACATGTGACCCAAAAGTAGAATATTATATGGTCATTTGTTAATTTTTTTTCCCCCAAGACAGGTTCTCACTATGTATACCAGACTGGGTTTGAACTATGTAGTTTAGGCTGCCTTGAACTCGTGTCTTGAACTCACAGAGAACCTCCTGCCTCAGCTTTCCAAGTAGTAAGCATTACAGATGTGTGCCACAATGCTTGACTCTAAGAGGGTCTGGTTTGGTTTGGTTTGATTTCATTTCAAGACAAGGCCTTGCTATGAGATTCAGGCTGAACTTGAACTTGTCATGTACCCCAGGTCTCTCAAATTTGAAGCAACCCTCCTTCCTCAGCCTTCTGGGTGCTGGGATTACAGGCATGTGCCACCACACCCCACCTATAAGAGATTTTTTATTTTAATTTAATTTAAATTTTCTTTTTTTTTTTTTTCAGCACCAGGGATTAGATTTACCACCTCACGCCTGCCAGACAGGCACTTAAGCCACTGAGCCAAACTCCCAGCCCTAGCTTTTTGAGGCAGGGCCACACTATGTAGCTCAGACCAGCCTTGTGCTCACATTGTAGCCCAAGCCAACCTTGAACTCACATCACTCCACCTACCTCAGCCTCCTGAGTGCTGGGGATTAAAAGTGTGCACCACCATGCCCGCCTAAGAGATTTATTTTTATTTATTTATCGTTTGGTACAGGTGATCAAACTCACAACCTCTCACCTGCCAGGCAGGCACTTAAATCACTGAGCTAAATCCCTAGCCCTATCCCCAATCCCCACCCTTTTTTTTTTCCCCCAGCACCCGGGATCAAACTTACAACCTTGCGCCTGACAGACAGGCACTTAAGCCACTGAGTGGAACTCCCGACCCTAGCTTTTTGAGGCAGGGTCGCACTATGTAGCTCAGGCCCCCACCTTATTTTTTGAGACAGGGTCTCACTATGCAGTTCAGGCTGGCTTTGAACTCACTTTGTAGCCCAGGCTGGTCTCGAACTTGCAATGATCCTCCTGCCTCGGCCTCCTAAGTGCTGGGATTACAGGTGTGCACCACCACGCCCTGCTTATGAGAGATTTTTAAACAGAACTAATGAACCAGCTGTACCTGAGGCTGAGGCAGAATATTGTTAAGTCCAAAAATTTGACCAGCATGAGCATCATTGATTTTTTAAAAAAATTTTTTAATTAAAAAATGAAAAGGCAGGATGCAACAGCCAAGATGCTGAGGCAGGAGGATCACAAATTCAAGGCTAGTCTGGGCAACTTAGTGAGACCATCTCAAAATAAAAGAAAATGGCTGGGAATGTAGTAGAAGACTTCCATAGTAGAAGACTTCCATAGTAGAAGACTTGCCTAGCATGCACAACCCCCTGGGTTCAATTCCCAGTGCAGAGGTTGGTGGGGAAAGAGGAAGCAAAAACGCATTTACAATATGATGATCTCAATTATGTAAATTTGTTCACTTATACAAAAAAATGTTGTAAGAATATATAGTAAAATGATGACAATAATTTACATCTCATGGTTAGAAAAAGGATTGTTCTTTTTCTTTTGTAATGGTAACAAAGTTTATTTGAAAAAGTAAAAGTGAAGAGTGAGGGAGAACCTAACTCTGCAGAGTAAGTGTGGGCTGAGTGAAAGAGGAAAAGGCAAGATAAAAGTACAAGAGCCGGGCGTGGTGGTGCACGCCTTTAATCCCAGCACTCGGGAGGCTGAGGTAGGTGGAGCATTGTGAGTTCGAGGCCAGCTTGGGCTACAACTCGAGCACAAGGCTAGCCTGAGCTACATAGTACGACCCTGCCTCAAAAGACCAGGGCTGGGAGTTTGGCTCAGTGGCTTAAGCGCCTGCCCTGGCAGGCGTGAGGCTGTGAGTTCGATCCCCGGTGCCGCAAAAAAAAAAAACAAAAA